>VXBX01004384.1:371735-386042 GCA_013400415.1 Scytalopus superciliaris
GCGGCGTGGCTCTGGTTCCCCCGCGGCGCCGGTCCCCTCCGGGGATGCGCTCTCAGGTCGCTTCCTTTGGGGCATCGCTTGTGAACACAAGCCGGAGCTCTGTGTGGGGATTTGAGCTCAGGGTCGGGGGTGAGCATCACAGCACAGGGAACTGGGTGCCCCAGTGCCACCAGTCCCTGCCAGTGAAGCCGCACGCTCGGTGCCTCTCACCGCAGACTCCGACTTGTCTGCCCAGGCTGGTGGTTCGTCCTGNTCTCGGCATGAACAATCACACGTGCAGCATGGATGATCACAAATGCAGTATGAACGATCCCATGTGCGCTGTGCCTCTTGGCGTGCACAGTCCCATGTGCAGCATGGACAATCCCCTGTGCACTGTGCATCCTGGCGTTCTCGGAGCGCGCATCCCGGAGCGCGCATCCCGCCCCGCCCGCCCGCGCAGTGCGCATCCCAACAGCGCCACCCAGCAGCGCTCCCGATCTCTGCACCGGGATGGGCGGGCGGATCCCGGGAATCCTCCCCGGGACCCGTAAAGTGGAGGCCAACAAAGCGCCGAGGGGGCGGCGTGGCTCTGGTTCCCCCGCGGCGCCGGTCCCCTCCGGGGATGCGCTCTCAGGTCGCTTCCTTTGGGGCATCGCTTGTGAACACAAGCCGGAGCTCTGTGTGGGGATTTGAGCTTAGGGTCGGGGGTGAGCATCACAGCACAGGGAACTGGGTGCCCCAGTGCCACCAGTCCCTGCCAGTGAAGCCGCACGCTCGGTGCCTCTCACCGCAGACTCCGACTTGTCTGCCCAGGCTGGTGGTTCGTCCTGCGCTGTGATTTCACAAAGCAATAGTGTAACTGCTCCACTCCATCACAGCCTGATCCACATCGTGGTACCCAGCGCAGGGACAAGAGAGGCTTTGAGTCCCCCAGACCCCCACCCCACATGATGCTCTCAGCATCATCCCCACCGCTGCTCCCTGGGGCTTGGGAGGCACCTGCCCAAAGCAGCCCTGGCCATCCCTCAGGGTTCCTTGACCCCTGGGACACTGCACACCCTACGGCCCTGGATGTGCCTTTGGTGCTGTGAGACGTCACCAATGCTGTGAGATGTCACTGGAACATTTCCAGTTTTATTGCTGGGGTGAATCATTTATTGGGGCAGCCAGGCTGTCTGCAAAACCCTCATGACAGCTGGTGCCAGCTAAGCATGACCTCTCCAGGAATGTTTTGAGGTGTTTGCCCCAGTGTGCAGTGGGGATGCCACCACCCGGATCCCCTTCCTTGCTCTGGGGAAGGCTCCAAACCCCATAGCACTTCTGTATCCCCATAGAGATGGGACAGGGATGTGTGGGTGGTACAGCCACCCAGACCCACACCCAGTCTGTCTCCTGGGGCAATGAGAGAAAATGCCACTTCCTCACACCCCGGGGGTGTTTGCTCCCCGTTAGGTAATCCCAGGTAAATGTGACACATCGGGACAGTCCGGCGGGGATGAGCTGAGCAGCGGTAGCACAGCAGGGCCCTGGTCACTTCTCTCAGGCTCTTTAAAGTACCCCAGGGCAGAGCAGGGGATCAATTCTGCTTCCTCTCTGGGGAAATCAAGGCAGAGCTGGAGGAGGTGACATGGGGAGACTCAGGGATGCCCCATGTCCCACTCTGGGAATGGCTGAGGGAAGGATGGGCCAGCTCTGGGGTCACCCTTGGAGCCATTCTGCCACTGGGACGGGGCCAGATGTCCCTTATATTAATGATGGGCTCTGTGACACCTGTCCCACAGGCAGCAAACAGGCTTCACCCACCCAACTCCAGGTGCTTCAAGGTGCTCCCAGGTACAGTCACACTTCCGTGCCTCTGGACCAAAATCCTGGCAGAAAGCGGTATTTTGGCACCTGACCAACAACGGTGCAGCTGCGCCAGGTGCCAGGCTTTCTGCTTTCCGCAGGGTGTGCATTTCCCCCCCTGGATCTCGTGAGGGACCGTGGCAGCATCTCCCGGAGCCCGCTGTGTCCGGCAGCAGCCCTTGGCCATGCCTGGGGCTCTGCACATGGTGTTGGCCGAGGCTGAGCCGCTCCGCCCTGTCCCCCCCGCGCAGAGGGGAGTGTGGGGAGGAAATTGCTGCTGACGGAGCTGCGAGCGCTGCCGGACTGGGGATGACTAAGTTTGGCAGTACTACCTGCTGGCTGTTTTTCCTTTTATGGAGGATTTGAGCGAGCCGCTGGAGCAATTCTCCGAGAGAACCCGGAGGGATCCACCCTGACCTTGGGGATGGGCACTGCCGGGTTGGAGGAAGGCTGGCTGGGGAGCAGGGTGGGTGCTGAGACGTCGGGGCGGCGCGCGGCGGCGCTGGTGGAGGCGGGGATGGAGCCCCTCGCCCATCCGGATGGGGCACCCGAATGTTTTCACTTTCTATTTTAAGGAGCTGGACTGTGGCCCCGAGCGGAGACCGGGCCCACAGTGCCAGCTGGGGCACGTGGCTCCTGGCATCCTCTCTGCCACCCGCCTGTGAGGCCACCTCTGCATCCCACATCCTTCCCAGCATGGCTTTTCCACAGGTTGGGGGTCCCACAGGCCCTGAGTGGAGAGAGGATGCAAAGGGATGTGTCTCACAAGGGGACACCTCACTGGAAGGGGACACAGCTGCAGGGTTGGGGGCATTATCTGCTCAGGGACATGCTGCTGCAAGGTAACAGCACTGCAGGGGACACACTGCTGCAAAGGGACACTCCTTGGGGTGTGGGGGACACAGCTCTGTGCACCTCAGGGCTGCTCTGTGGTGCTGAGATGGAAACGGGGCAGTCCTGCCTTGGAAAGTCCCCAGCTGGTGAGAAATGCAGAGAAAGAGCAACAAAAATAGCACCTTCCCAGTGACCATGGTGGGGTGGCTTGCAGAGCCAGGGCCAGGCTTTGGCTGGGCTCCCTCAGCACGTGGGGCAGCCACCCCATAGCCCCCAGCCTGTGTCAGGGGCTGGGACTGGGCTCCTCAGCTGTGTCCTGCATTCTTGGCATTATTCTCCTTTTTTCTCCTCCTCCTCCACCCCGGGGACGGCTCTCAAACCTCTCCATTTATGGACAGGAGGTTAGGTCAAGTGGGAGGGTGAGGGGACGCCTGGGTCCCTGGGGAGGGACAAGGGTCCCATGTCCGGAATGGGGGCCGTGACCACTCCTGGAGGTCACAGCAGCAATGACATGAGGAAAGTTGAGGGTCACCTGGGCATAGCCTCGGGGATCCTCACCGTGATGCCCAGTGCCAGTGGGACCCCCAGCCAGAGTGGTGGTTGGGGTCACTCTGTCCCCCCAGGATGCTGCAGCACCCTGAGTTGCTGCAAGCAGACCAGAGAAAACAGCCCCTGCAGGTGGGGACGGGATTTTCCTCTTGTTTTATAGTTTTATTTTGAATCCAAAAGCTGCCAGTTTGGGGGTGAGGCTGCAACAGCTGCACCCCACCCGGGAGGCAGGGAAGGCTGGATGTGTCCCCAGCCCCAGGCCACCGAGGAGTCACTGGGGCAGGGTGAGATGACTATGAAGCCACTCCAGATGACGAAACATCCTGACTCATTCTAATCATTAATATTATTTAGAAAAAAAAAAAAAAAAAGAAAAATAAAGAAGTGACTCAGGCAGCAGCACTCTGCCATTGGGTGGTGACGGAGCAGCTGCTTGGGGTTAGGTTTTTGGGGTGGATTTTCCCCCGGTCTCTAATAATACCTTGGGGTGTTGCTGACGGCAGTGAGCTGAGGGAGGGGTGAATACCTGAGGAAATGTGCTGCTAGGCACCCTCTCACTCTGCCATGTTTTACAGGATGCTTTAAAGGGCAGTACATGAAAGCCCCCCCTCAGCCCTGGGATGTCCCCAGTTGTCCCCTGGCTGGGGAAGGACCTTGGCACCTTGTTGGGATGGGTGAGATGGATGAGCCTCAGCTGTTTTTCAGTGTGTTAACCAGCCTTGCAGCCCCCCAGCAAAATCCCTGTCCCCAAGGTCTGGGAGGCACAGGGAAAAGAACCCCAGGGACTCACTCCTGCACCCTGTGGGGGCCCATCGACCCCTCCCTGGCTCCCAGCTGACTCAGCTGGACAGGATTCCCACAATTTCCGTCAGATGCTGCCTGGAGTAAATGGGGAAGAGGTTTCACAAGCCCTAGTAATTAATGCTAATTACAGAGCAGCGACATGGGAAACATTTCTTCCCCAGGTGTCCTTCCAAAAATGGCTTTGTGCAGGTGTGGCACCATCCTTCGCTTGTCATTAGCGCTGCTCCGCCTCGGAGAAGGCGAAACCTTCGAAGGCTGGGACTGTGGGAACGGTGTGAGGGAGGACGGTCCCCGCAGCCCCGCGGGCGCCCGGCCCGGCCGTGCCTGCTGCCAGCTGGGTTTGGCTGCAGGGCAGGGCTCACACAACCCCGGGTCAACACAGCCCAGGGGGAAAAAGTACCCTCCGACCTCCTTGAGCAGCATGACTGCTGCTGGCAGAAAAATAAAGCCATAGAGAAGGGGCTCAGGGTCTGGGGTTTTTTTTCTTTCCTGTGGCTTGGTTCTGCTGCCTGTATTGGAGGGACAATGGGGTCCTCCCGGAACCAGGAGCTCATGCTGAGAGGGGCTGAGCGTTTCTGAGGCTTTAAAACATTCGGCTGAAGGGGTTTAAAAACCCTTTTCATCTTTGTTCTTCTTCTGCTCCTTGAGCTGCTCATGCTCCAACCCCCTCTCCCCCTCCCAGGTGTGAAGTGTTACAAATAAAGTGGGGTTGAGGTGGGCTGAAAAACCCTCCCCAGCCTTAGAACGTGCCCTACACCACCCTCAGTGCTTGGGCTGCAGGGAATCTGCTTTCCTTGATCCAGCTGGAGAAGAGAAGTTACAGGAGATACAACTGGGCAAGGTGCAGAGAAAGGGACCACCTTGTCCTCCATGGCCACGGTGACTGATGGCAGAAATCCTGGACTGGAATATCAGCAGCAGAGATGTGGGATAGAGGTGAGGAAACCCTTTCCATGCAAACTGTGGGATCTCCATCCTTGGACCTGTGTGATTTCTGTGTAAGATGGGGCAATGGGAAGCAGATTGGAGGTGACCCAGTCATGACAGCTGGTGGTGGCAGCATGACCTTTAATGGTGACAATCAGCTACCCTGGATGGTTGCAGAGTTGACTGCTCTGCTGGTCTGCCCCATTTTGTTGTTTAAAACTGTGCTCAGAATTACGGGATTTACATCTCCACCCAGGGATGGTTGTGTCCTATTTAACTTAAGACTCAGGACTTTTGGAGCAGAGGGAGATGAATGGGTTGGTGCTTCTGTTTGATGAAGAAGATCATATCCCATGCTGGAAACATATCTTACTTATTTGGGGGTGGAAATAATGTCGAAAGACTTGGATGAAACTCACAGAAGAGGAAATCAGACGGGATTAAATCCACCCAGAGCCATTTTCCAGGTTATTTCCATACTTCTTCTCCCAGTCCAAAGGCTGCATCTGCTGTGACTCCCCATCCCCTGGCCAGTTGGGGTGGGGACCCTGTGACAGAGCGGGGCTGGAGGGCAAAGCCTCATTCCCACTGGGCTGGTGAGCTGGGAAACCGGTCCTGGCACAGGAGAAAGCCACCTCCTCCGCAGGCTCAATGGGAGCTGTGACTGTCTGCAGGGTGTTTAAATAATCGTGACTTTGCTGAGATGATTCCTTTTTGATGTGTGCAGACTTCTCCCTCTGACTTTCCCTTTGCAGTTTTCCCTTGCAGCAAGGGGAGTTGCTGAGCATATCCCAGTGGATGGGGCTTCTCCCACTGCTCAGTCCTCGCTGCTGTCTGAAGATGAGGAGGAAAAGGGCCACACCAAACCCGGTGCTCCTGTGTACGAGCCAATTCCCCCAAGGACAGTTGCTTTAATGAGATGCCACAGCTAAAGAGACTGCTGGCAGAGTTCTCATGCAGAAACGTGCTGGGAAATGGTAACGCAGCAAGTCTCAGCATTGGGATCATGCAGCTTTCCAGGCTCTGTCCCATCCCAGGGAATCCATGGGAGCAGCTGGGTGAAGGACCTTGTTCTTTACCCCAGCATCAGCCAGGAGTTGATTGCTGACAGCCCACTGCCTTCTCACTATCAGGATGTGATTGGGCCAAGTGTAGGAAACAAATTCATCCCAAAAAAGTGGGATGGACAATAAACCAGCCAAAGCAAACACTGGGGGCTCCCAAAATGCCAGGCACCAGTGCAGGGTTAATTAAGTGGGACTGGTGATTTATGGGAAGAAATTCTTGGTTCTGGTGGGCTCAGACCCCCCTTGCCTACAGCCCAACAGAGAACATCAGCTTTGCTGGGGCCCTTAGGCTGCCAGGAGATCCAAGGCTCTCCTTTATGGCAGCTGAACTTGAAAAAAAGCTGAATCTCAAAATCCCCAGGAGATAGTGAGCATCCAAGCTCCTTTTCATCACAGTACTTGGAAACTTGGGGAGCTCAGAAATGTTCTCACTGCTGAGCATGGCGAGTTCTCTTGGAAGCAATTTGTGCCCTGGAATCTGCTGGGAGTTAACATGCAAAACTAACAATGGGAGGGTCAGGAGGAGTTGGGGCACGGGGTGGCTCCTGTCCTTCGTTGTTCCTTGAGCTGATGCACAAAGGAGTGGATATATGGAGACCTCTTCCCTCTCTATGCCTGTCCCAGGAACAGGGATGCAGGATAACCAGGGGGTACAGGATGATCCGGGGTGCAAGATGATGCAGGATGCCCCAGGGGACCCATCCCATGCATCCCCAGCGCTGGGACAGGGCAGAGGAGGGAGGGGATAATTTCTAAGGTATATTCCCAGTGAATTCAGGGTTTACAAAGCGAAGGAGGGGGACAGAGGGCCTCAGCTGCTCTCTGGTTTCCGGTTTCCGCTGCCTTCCTCCAGCTGGTTACCGCAGACAGGGCCAGGTTTTGCCATTTAAGGCTGGTTTCCCCAGCCTGAGCCGTGCTGAGAGCTGCCGGGGAGGTTGGTCCCTCGGCCACTCAGAGTTAATTAAAATGTGTGCCGAGAGGGGTGGGTGCTCCGGGTGAGGAGGGGGAACTCTCACCATCTCAACCTCCCTCTGTCCCATGTCTTCTTTCACCTGACCTCCACGGCAGAGGAAAAAGCCAAGTAAGGGATCTGAGTTCATCTGCAGAGTGATGTACCTGGTGTAGGATGGGCAGGAGAAAACCTTTCCTGGTCCCAGAGGCTGCAGGTTCTGTGCAGGAGACACTGGTCCTGAGGGGCTGGGTGAGCAGCCCCCCTGCCCACTGAGGGTCCTGAGCTGAGGAATGCCAGGGTGAAGCAGGGACACCCTTTGCCCTGCCAGGCTGTGCCAGCCCATGCTCTGGGCTTCCTCCTTCCCACCACCACAGCTGGTGGCTTTGCCTTCCTCTTGCTTGTCCCCATCCCCCCCGAGCTCTTGCAAAACAAGAACAAGGGCTCTCGGAGACTGAAAGGTGCTGTGCAGCCATCCCACAGCCTTGGGTAGTGGGCTTGGAACCAAGGGGGCTCCTGCAAAGCCCCATAGGAAAATCACTCCCTGGTTTTTCTGCATGCTGACTTGCCTCTTCATTGGGCTGAGAAACTAGAGACAGTGGCCACTGTTCATGTCTGTCTAAACCCCACTGTGGTGCTGGTGGCTCCTGTATCCTGGCTTGGCTTCCTCTGCTGCTCCGGGCTCCAGCAGTGGAGGAGCTCTGGAAGCCACCTCTGCCACTCCACACAGCTCTGGGTCTGGCATGGGGAAGGGAAGAGAGCAGGAGCTTGGAAGACTTAGCCCCCATTTATCATTAAAGGCTGGAGGAGGGAGAGATGTGTTCACAGACCACCCTGCACCTGCCAGCACGGGGTGCCATGGGGACATCTGGGCCAGGACGAGCAGGGAAACCCCAGGGCTGTGCCATTGCTTCAGTGAGTGCCACCTGTGAGTACTCGAGGTTTTAATGGGATTTAAGTGCATTTTTCAAATATTCTCACAGCTGATAACACCTCCACCACCTCAGAGGGGCTCGATGCCTGCCCAGTCACACATCACCTGCATTGGACAGCAGAGCAGGCACCCAAGGGTGGCACAGGGACCTGGAGAGAGCAGAGCACTGCCGTCCTCCTCCTGACAACTCACAGATCCCTTCACATTTTGTCCTTCCAGATTTTCATCCCACAGCCCAGGCTGTGGTGGGATGATCAATGTGTCCTGGCTAGTCCCAGGTTAGAGCTGAAGACAAGGGAGTAAGGTACCTTAATGTGTCAGGGGAGTGACAGCCAGCACAAGGCACCCAGGGCTTTTGTTTGCCTTTCTCTTGAGATCTTATCACCTGCCGGCAGGAATGTGTGAAATGAGCCAAACAAAGCACACGTGAAAATACTGTCTGAGGGAGAGTGAGGGATGGAAACTTCGGGGGCAATGGGCTGGGAGGGCAATGAAATGCAGCGGGGCTTGGTGCCTCTGCACCTGGGCTTTGTGCTGGTGGTTTCCTCCTGTCCCCAGTCGGTGCATGAGTGGCCTCAGGATGGTACCAGAGGGATGACAGTGTTGCAAGCTTGACGGCTCGCCCCTAGGTTTGCTGCAGATCTTGGTGAAAGGTGAACCAGAAGGGCTGGCTGGGAGCAGTATCACCCTGCAGAGCACACGGGTTCTTTCTTTCCCTCAGTGCCAGCCCATCATAAGCCCCACTGTTATCCCAACCACAGGGACCAGAAACAAGCCTGCTTGCCTGGCATCCAGTGAAAACACCTGCACCTGCTCCCCAAGGTGGGCACAGATGGATTGCCACTGGGTTCCTATTCTGGTGTCTCTGTGAAAGGGTTGGGTGCGATGTAAGGGCTGAATCACCCCTGGAGGAGTGTGGGGAGGGGTTGGGGCATTGACTAGAGCAGGTCCCACTCCTCCATTGCTGTCTCCCTGCCTGGGGTGAACCGCTTGCGTCACAGCTCGGCACGGACTGTGCAAACAGAGCTGAGGGCCAGCCCGGGCAGGGATGGGGCTGGGACAGGGCCCAGAGCAGCTCCTGCATCCCTCCTTCTAGGAATGGGCAAACCCTGTCTCGCCCTGCTGTTCCCTGAGCATCCCTGTGCTCACAGGAGGAGGAGCTGGTGCAGTTCTGGAGTCACTGGAAGGGTGGGGGTCCCCATCTTCGGGTGCACCCACAGCAGCACAGCACAGTGGTCTCAGACCCTCGTGACCTTTACTGCTGGAGATAAAAGGGGATTACACCCCAAACCTAAAGCAGAATTGCCTGCAGAGTCACAAATCTTTATATTACTTGGCACGAGTGAGAGAGCCACCCTGAACAGGGGGCAATGGGCAACCCCGTGCTCTGTGTCTCTGCTTCTCACACAGAAAACAAAGGCAGCGCTATTCCCTCCCTCTCCGAGGTGGAGAGGTCACCTCTGCCAAAGACTCGAAGCCCCCACATGGAAACTGCCATTAGCCCAGCAGAGATCAAAGCGCATTTCCCGGCATGCTTGGGTAGCCCAGGATCTGTTTCATTTCCTAGGTACGATACGAGTGGAAAACTCCATCCAGCTGCTGCCCTGCGACCAAGAAAAATCAATTCTCAAAGTAATTAAGCAGCAGTTGAAAAAAGCACCGTATGGCTTGGCAGAGCACCATGTAACACCTGTGGGAGCCTTTTGCCAGGACAGGTAACCGAACACCAGGGAACATCTTTTAGGGAAAGACCCCCCTGGAGCTGCATCACAGTGGAGGGGTTATTCAGTGGCATTTGGGTGACCATGTGGGTGGGGTGAGCTGGGCCAAAGGGCTGAGACTTGCAGAAAAAACCCCAGGGAGAACCAGCTTTTTCTCTTCCGCTTCTGTTTTTAGCTGGAGGAAATATCCCCCCCAAAGCTGATGCCAGGCCTGGCTGGAGGGGAGGGCTGCTCCACTGCTCTCCGTCCCTGCAGGGAAGCTCCAGCATAGGATTTGGCTTACACCTGTCCTATTGCTGTGGAAGAAGTGGACTGCAGGGGTGCCCAGGGTGGCAGGGAGGGCTGAGTCTGGGAGCCTGGCCGGCACTGCCCCAGGATCTGGCTGTGTCTGTGTAATCGTGCTGTGCTGGGGAATGACCTTGGGCTGAAAACAATTCAACGCTTGGGCCTCGCAGGCTCCTGCTATCAAGGTCAACCAAGACAGCCCCGGCAGCACATTTAACTGGTGGGGGAAGGGAGGGCTTTGCTCTGCTCTGGCCAAGCCAGCACAGCCTGGGGAGGGTGGTACGGCTGTGAGGCACCAGGATGGAGCTGGGCAGAGGGTCCCAGCCCAGGCACCAGCTGATGGATACTGACCTGGCTGCCTGAAAGGCTGGGAATGAAGCCCTGGCCTCCTGCTGCCTGTGCGGGCTGGGGAACCCTGGGGCCAGCATCGGGATCTGGAAGTGTTGGCACAGGCACTGAAGGCATGGGACATGGAGACACAAGGCTGGAGGCAGCGAGGACAGGCAGAGCTGGGAAAATGGGAGGAGAAAAATCACTGCTCAGGGCTTCAACCCTTCCAGCAAAGTCCTGTTATCAGGGATAGCGGGCTGTAAAAACCAGGCACGTGTCTCTTGCCATCACCTTGGCTACCTGGGCAGGGCTGTGCCCTTTCCAACAGCCTCAGCAAAACCTGGCACAGGCTGGCTGTCTGTGCCTTGAAAACGGAAAACAGTGAATTTATACAGTTTTCCAGCATGATACAATGTAATGATTTTCCTTCCTTGTGGATGGGAGGGGGGGTGCAAGATGCACCTTCAGGCCGTCAGGGGAAAACAGCCCTTGCACATGGAGGTCTGCAGAGGGAAAGGCTGTTGTTTCTCCCTGATAGAGGCACTGATAGATCAGAGAGAGCTTGAGGATCAATACAAAGGAGCAGGAACCTCAGGGAGGGATGTATGAGAGTGGAGAGTGATGCTTAAAGGGGGAGAAGAGAGTCTGCAGCTCATCAGGGATGAGCTGGCATCGGGGATGCAACGCAATGAGCCAGGAAAATGTCAGGGGCTGTTTTGCTTCAGGTTTTAATGCTGAATATGTTCCCATAAAGGGAGAGGTGGGGGCTGCAGTGAGGCCCCCAAACATCTCCAAAGGGGGAGATGGGCCTGGGGTTCCTGCTTAGATTTTACCTCCTGCAAATTCCCGTTACAGCTGATGCTGCTGTAAGGAGAAAATTGAAAGAGGAAGGTGCTGAGATGGTCCCTGTGCCTATGAAACTGGGGATGTGGTCAGCACCTTTCCTTCTTCCCCTTGGGGAGCAGGAAGGGAAAGGCAGCACTTGAAAAAACTTCCATGATTTTTGTGTGAGAGTAATTTGAAGAGACTGGGGTGGTTTCAGAAGTTTCCACCTCTCTTCTCATTGTCACAACAGCAGGAGGAAGAGAACGGAGGCCCAAGCACATGGCAGGGTCAGCGATGGAGGAGCTGCCACTGAAGGGGATGTGCAGAAATCCAAGCCAAAAACCACCAGGATTATTTCCCCCCCCTTGACCCTTCCCTGTCCAAATATGTGGCAGATGCCATCCCTGCATGGGCAAAGGGCTTCTGCTCTAGGGGAAGGGCTGGACGAAGCAAGTGACGAGCAGAGCTCACATGTTGTTCCACAATTGCAGCAATTCAAGCCCAGCCATATCAGCTGCTGAAGGGCAGCAGGATCCTCCCCTGGATAGCTTTGTCCAGAGTCGGTGCCAGCCAAGCACCAAGGACAAGTAGGAAGAAGTGTAGCAAAACAGGGAAACTTGGGAGCCTGTGATGTCTGCCCAAGGGTAACACGACAGATGGGAAGCTCTGCTTGGTTCCCCTTTCTGCCCTCTCGACTCTTGCAACACCCCAGGAAGGGATGGGAGGAGAGCCCCAGCCATGGCCAGGGAGCCAGCCTGGTCCATCAGACTGTGCATGATCTGGGTGGTGAACACAGTGACTGCCTGGTGGCTTTGCTGTCAGTGTCTCCAGCCCGGGAGGAAGCGGTGACACTGGCTGTGTGCTGGAGGCCACATCCTGCCATCCCCACCGAGGCTGGAGCTCGAGCCACCCCTAAAGCCTGGAGACAGAGGGCCTGTCCTGCTGCCCTGTGGCTGCTGGCGGGCTGATTGCTTTCTGATTCAGTCTGATAACCAAGAGACTCTAATTGCCCGGTAATTCGCTCCCCGCCTAATGGGCTGTCTCCCATCCTGGCTCCCCAGCCTGGCTCCACCCAACCAGCAGCGGAGTGCAGCCTCCCATCCCTCTGATGCATGCCCTATCCAGCTGCCCAAGACCCCCATGGGCGCGGCCCTGACCTCCTGCTGATGTTCCCCATCCCAAACCCATCACCCCAGTGCTACTGTTGGACTTTGCCCCACTTATCAGCACATTCATGGACCACACTTCACACCCTCAAGGGCCATCATCTCTACCTGTGCCTTGTGGCTCCCCTTATTTGACGTATAATCTTATAATTAATAATCAGCCTTTTCAAAGTGGAGCACAAACATTAATTAATTCCCCGTGAGGTAGGTAATTAACAGCGATGACTCTCATTTTAGTGCGAGGGAAGCTGCGATACAGAGATCTTGCACGATCCACCCGAGGTGGCAGAGGAATGACTGGGGAAAGACAACTCTGCTCTGGCACAGCCCTGTAGGAACCCCTGGCTGGGTCTCCTTCCACTGAGAGCTTCCTGTGGGGACAAGTCCCTGTGTACTGAGGTGTCTGCTCCATCACCATGGCCATCTCCAGCATGGAAGGGATGGCATGGTCCATCACCACAGCACCCTGAGGGATGAGGCGTATTCCTGGAGTGGCTCAGAAGAGCCCACAGGTCTGTCTCTCCACACCATCTCCTCTAAAGGCACCCATCTGGGAGCAGCCATGGTGCTGGGTTTTGGGGCACCTTCACCAGGACAAGCTGCTCCTGGGGAAGGTGATGCCACCCAAAGGAAAAGGACTGCTCTACTGTTTCTATCCCTACCCAGTGTCCCATCATGTCCCATCCCCCCAGGTAATTACAAATCTCCATCTGAACAGGCTTTTGCAGGTTCCTCCTGCTGCTCTCCTCCTTTGTTTGTCCCACAGCAGGGAGGAACAAGGCGGGTGGAATAAAGCCTGGGTCCCCCCTCAGCCAGACCCACACTGGCAGTTTGGGGAGGGAGCCCCATCCTCACCCTCACCATGCTCTCTGCAGCTCCGTGGTGACAAAGAGCTTGCTGGTGTGGGCTGCCAGACCCTGATGGCAGGGCTGGCTCCCCCTCCATGATGCCAGACAAGAGGTGTCCCATGGAAAACAGGCGCTTATAGCTTTTTTCTCCCCGAGAACCGCATTTTTCATCCCCATCATTGCCGTTTCCAAACGGCTGAGATTACACATCCAAGGTCCCCGTACTGAAGTCTGTGCGCTTCCAACCGGCAACAGATTGCGAGTGGCTGCTGCTACTTTACTTACAGGGCTGCTTAATTAACTTGATTAATCAGCCTGTGTTCGCACAACACTCTGGAGACGCAAAGCCCTCTGGTCGCTGCCTCCTGCTGCTCTGCGGCCGCTGCCCTCGCCTTTATCCCTGACCAATACTGGACGGTCACAGCCAAGGAGGGAGTTGCAGAAAGGCAGCCTGGGCCAGAGCAGCCACGTTTCCCACTCCAGCAAGGTTTGGATCAGAGGACAAAAAACATATTGCCCAAATCTGACCGAGCTGCTGCTCCCGTGGTGTCCCCTGCCAGTGCAGGGCGGGATGGGGAGCAGGGAGCAGAGCCCCCTGCTTGACTTGACGCCCAAACTAGAGCCGGGGGAGCATTCCCTTCTCCCAGGTGGCACTGCCACACGGGCACACGGCCTTTACTGGTGCCCTGTGGCAATGCTCCTGGTGGCCCGGGTGGGTCCAAGGGCCGAGGGCCTGCCAGTGGCTGGCAGGAGCGGTGTCGCCACTGCCTGCTGACATCAGCAGCGAACTTGGCCCTGCAGCCTGCCCCGGCTGGGACACCCGTGCCAGCCCGGCCCGAGGGGCGCAGGTGACTGGCGTTCCACGTGCCCCGCGTGGGCAGCGCCGCAGGCGGGGATACCCACCCAGCACCCCCAGCACCCTGCACCCCCAGGGCATCCCCTCCCCTTCTGCTGGGGGCGCTGCACCCACCCTGCACCCGCACAGCCCGGGGGGCGAGCGAGCCTGGACCCCCAACCCCACCCGAGGGGCTTTGTGCGAGGCGTGGGGTGCGGTGGGCTGCGCGGGGAGGGGGCAGCGGAGCCGCGCGGCGAGCAGGGGTCAACACTCTCCCTTTCCCAAACCCCCGCGGTGGGGCTGGAGATTCCGCGCCCCCCACCCCAGTTTGCCCCAGTTCGCCCCAGTTCCCCCCCCGCTCTCTCCCCACGGCGGGGCGGGGGGCGCCGCCGCTCGCGGGGAGGGG
>VXBX01004384.1:386551-430644 GCA_013400415.1 Scytalopus superciliaris
AGCGTCGTGTGTGACCCTCGGGGGCTGTGCGGGGGGACATCGAGCCGCGCTGTCTGTGCCTGGCACAGCGGGACGGGAGCACCGTGTGTGTGACCCCCGGGGCTGGGCGGGGGGTGCTGAACCTCGCTGTGTGGCACTGGGCGGGGGTGCTGGGGGGTGTCCATGCCCGCTGTCCGGCGCTGGGCGGGGGTGCTGGGGGGTGTCCATCCCCTCTGTCCGGCGCTGGGCGGGGTGTCCATCCCCTCTGTCCTGCNCCGGCTCGGGGCGGGGGTGCCAGCGGGGTGTCCATCCCCTCTGTCCGGCGCTGGGCGGGGGTGCCGGCATGGTGTCCATCCTCGCTGGGCGGGGTGTCCATCTCCTCTGTCCGGCTCGGGGCGGGGGTGTCCATCCCCTCTGTCCTGCCCGGGGTGTGGCCGTCCCCCCGAAAGCGGCGGCGGGCGAGGCTCGGCGCTCCATCCATTGCCTTTTATGGTAATAATGCGAGAGGGCGCAGGGACTTCCTTTGTCCCAAATCCGCGCAGCGCCGAAAATCTGGGAGGCGTCGCCCCCTCTAGCGGGCGCCGGGCGAAGCGGAGCCGCTCCGGCAGGAAGGAAATGGGTGGGGAAGGCCCTGGCGGCATCGCCTTCGCTTCCCGGCATCGCCTCCCCTTCCCGCCTGCCGGCCGCGGGGATGCTCACGGCTCCTTCTCTCCTCTCCTCCCCTCCCGCAGCCAGCCATGGATGACGATATTGCTGCGCTCGTTGTTGACAATGGTTCCGGTATGTGCAAGGCCGGTTTCGCCGGGGATGATGCCCCCCGTGCTGTCTTCCCATCCATCGTGGGTCGCCCCAGACATCAGGTAGGTGGATGGGCGTGCCTGTTACCTGACAAAAATACAGGGGTTTTTGGTAGAAGTGGTTCCCTCCTGCAAGAACAAGGAGTCTTTCCTTCTATTTGGCTTTGTACCATGAGAGGCTTGTGCGCTGCAGTACAGCTGGTGGGGAATGCAGCCTCCTGCAGAGCCTTTGTGCAGTGTGTGTTGGAGCAGCTGGCTGAATGCCTTTCCTGATAGACTAGGGACAGTACTTGGAGACTTAGCTTTGGGAAAAGCGGGTTATCCACTCAGTTGGGCTTGTCCTTCAGCTGTACTTAATGCGTCTTCTTTGTTGTGCAGGGTGTGATGGTTGGTATGGGCCAGAAAGACAGCTATGTTGGTGATGAAGCCCAGAGCAAAAGAGGTATCCTGACCCTGAAGTACCCTATTGAACACGGTATTGTCACCAACTGGGATGACATGGAGAAGATCTGGCACCACACTTTCTACAATGAGCTGAGAGTAGCTCCCGAGGAGCACCCTGTGCTGCTCACAGAGGCTCCCCTGAACCCCAAAGCCAACAGAGAGAAGATGACACAGGTATGTACAACTCTGGAGCTTGGAGCTACAGCAGATGTTGCTGCAGGCCAGCTCTCCTCTTCCATGTTGTCCTCTCTCCTCCTTCACCACTATTCTCCCTTTTTGCCATCTTTACAGGGTTTTCCTTTCCTGACCTGAGTCTCCTCTTTGCTGGACCTTGACAGGTTTTGTTTGTTCTTCTAAGCTGGCTTTCTCTGAGACTGAACTAGCAACTTGTCTAACTGCTGTTTCTGACTAGGCACACTAATCAATTTACAGCCTTGAGTGACTGTACTGTAGTTTAACTTGGCATTTGTTTTGTTCCTTGCTGTGACATAGAGATGGGTCTGTGGTGGTGGTGTCCCTGCTCAGGCTCTGACCTTGCAGGTGTGGGTGGGGACCAGGTGAGATAAGCATGGACTTTGAAGGGGGAGTGGAGAGATTTCTCTTATCTAGGGGCAAAAGTAAAACCACTTGCATGGACTTGACATAGACCTGTAGCAAGAACCCTGTTTTTTGCTATTGACTCAACCCTTACTTTTCTCTCCCTTAGATCATGTTCGAGACCTTCAACACCCCAGCCATGTATGTAGCCATCCAGGCTGTGTTGTCCCTGTACGCCTCTGGTCGTACCACTGGTATTGTGATGGACTCTGGTGATGGTGTTACCCACACTGTGCCCATCTATGAAGGCTATGCCCTCCCCCATGCCATCCTCCGTCTGGATCTGGCTGGCCGTGACCTGACGGACTACCTCATGAAGATCCTGACGGAGCGAGGCTACAGCTTCACCACCACAGCTGAGAGAGAAATTGTGCGTGACATCAAGGAGAAGCTGTGCTATGTTGCTCTGGATTTTGAGCAGGAGATGGCCACAGCTGCCTCTAGCTCTTCCCTGGAGAAGAGCTATGAACTCCCTGATGGCCAGGTCATCACCATCGGCAATGAGAGGTTCAGGTGCCCCGAGGCCCTCTTCCAGCCATCTTTCTTGGGTAAGCCCAACTCTTGTAGGATACTTTTTGCCCCCCAGTGTTACTTCTGTGAAAGGCGATCTGGAGACCATGCCAGTGAGGTATCATACTATTGCTGGTCCATAGCATGGTCTGTCTGTGCTGTCCTACCAGTCAGCCTCACTTCCCCCACAGCCTAAAGCTGTCTGAGGGACTTGGGTCAGTAGAGCTAGAAGTTGAACCTGTCCCAATGGTTATGTAGTGCCTCCCCCAGTGAAGGTGCTGCTGGTCTCATGGTTGCCCACAGTAGCTTCTCATGATTCCTTGGCTGTGTCTGAGCTCTTGCTGACTTGAGACTGCTTCTTCCTCACAGGTATGGAGTCCTGTGGTATCCATGAAACTACCTTCAACTCCATCATGAAGTGTGATGTGGATATCCGTAAGGACCTGTATGCCAACACAGTGCTGTCTGGTGGTACCACAATGTACCCTGGCATTGCTGACAGGATGCAGAAGGAGATCACAGCCCTGGCACCCAGCACAATGAAAATCAAGGTAGGATGGAGTTGTGGGAACATCTTGGCGCACCCCTGCTGGGCTGAAACACAGGATGGGTGGAGGGGGGGATAAGCTAAACTCCTGCTGGAAAAGACAGAAACTGTGTCTGTGTCTGGTGCAGCCTTAATGGCCTTGTGTCTGGACAGGTTGGCACCCACCCAACTGTATGAATAATGGGATTAGTGTAAAGACTGGCTGCAAAGGAGGGAGGTGGGTGTGTGAGGCTGTGTCTTGATCCTGTTTGGACTTCATGGTATCTCGGCCAAGGCTAGATAAGGGAATTAGGCAGCTCTGTCTTGCAGGGATGTGTGTGGGCTGTGAGTGTAGTATGATGTTGTGTCTGACTGGTTCCTCCTCTTCCCTGCAGATCATTGCCCCACCTGAGCGCAAATACTCTGTCTGGATCGGAGGCTCCATCCTGGCCTCCCTGTCCACCTTCCAGCAGATGTGGATCAGCAAGCAGGAGTACGATGAATCCGGACCCTCCATTGTCCACCGCAAATGCTTCTAAACCGGACTGTTACCAACACCCACACCCTTGTGATGAAATGAAACCCATAAATGCGCATAAAACAAGACGAGATTGGCATGGCTTTATTTGTTTTTTTTTTGGCGCTTGACTCAGGATTAAAAAACTGGAACGGTGAAGGTGTCAGCAGCAGTCTTAAAATGAAACATGTTGGAGCGAACGCCCCCAAAGTTCTACAATGCATCTGAGGACTTTGATTGTACATTTGTTTCTTTTTTTAATAGTCATTCCAAATATTGTTATAATGCATTGTTACAGGAGTTACTCGCCTCTGTGAAGGCAACAGCCCAGGTCGGAGGGAGCCGATGCCAGTTACTGGTGTTAGGTTATAATTGCTTGTCTGTAAATTATGTAACCCAACAAGTGTCTTTTTGTATCTTTCCGCCTTAAATCAAAACACACTTGATCCTTTTTCTCTTCGATTTGTCAAGCAAGCAGGCTGTGTTCCCCAGTGATAGATGGGAATGAAGGCTTTACAGTCCCCCACAAGGTCAGAGAAGGCCAGTATGGGGGGAAGGGAGGGGCTACCTGTACACTGACTTAAGACCAGTTCAAATAAAAGTGCACACCATAGAGGCTTGACTGGTGTTGGTTGTTTATTTTCTTTCCATGCCATTTCTTGACAGTTGCTCCCTGCTCTGATCTTTGCCTGCCAGGCTGCACAGCTCTGCTATCGGGCTGGGGGGGATGCTGATGCTGTGGGGCACAAGGCAGATGGCTCCTGGTGATACTGGGAGTTAGAGCTGAGCCTGCCCAACTCTGGGTGTCCCCAAGGCTGCCCTAGGCTGCAGCTTTCCAGATACTGCTGGCTGGCAGTATGTGCAACAGGGAGCTGCTGGTGGAGCTGGGCTTAGTGGGAACCCAGCTGCACCTTCCCAAATACTGCTCTCTCTGTGTGGTCTCTCGAGTTCTGTGTCTGGCTGTGGGGTGTGGGGATGCTGTAACTGTGCTAAATCAACTGCATTTTCCTTCAGCCAAAGCTCCTTTTAGTAGTCTACAGCTCTACATGGGACAGTGTCCCATCATCTTGCTCCAGGTGTCAAAGCTTGTCTGTCCTGCTGGTTTGCCCTGGGAGGGAAGGCCTGGGTTCAGGCTGTGAGACTCATGCCCTGGCAGTGTGCTGGCTGGGTGGAGCAGCTTTCAGGTGAAAGCAAGAGAAAGTCTCCTGAGAAGTGGAAAAAATTGACTTGAGAAAGCAGAGCTACTGGGGTGTTACAAGGGTGGGGCTGGGAAAAAGGTGCAGGGAGGAGGGAGGCAGCTTTGGCAGAGGGTGAGTGACACCTACAACTCCAGAACTTGCTGAGGGCAGCGCAGGTACCTGCCTCCAGCCCAACCTCTGCCAGAAAGGTTTGCACGGGTTCTTGGCTCTGTCCCCATCTTTTAGGCTTCTGAACCTTCTGTGAGGCTTCAGCCTTGTTTGATCATCTTGCTTCATGGAAAGGCACAGCTTCAGAGGGGACTCACAAACCTGTGCTGGAAACAGACCCTGTTGGACACAGCCCAGTCCACAAATCCCTGGAGCTGGAGCCAGGGATATGGAAAGGAGGCAAGCAGGACTGAAGCTGCTGGATCAGGGGCCAGAAAGAGCTGAGCCAGGTGCTACTGTGCATTGCCAGCTTAGGCAGACCAGACCTGGGAGCATAGCTCACAGGTGTGCTGCCTTCCCAAGGCTCCACCAGCCTGCCTGTCTTTGAAGAGCTAATGGCTCTGATTGTGTCATGCTTCCAGCAGATGAAAGGTGTGGAACAGGCTCCAGTGTCTCTTTAATCCTCTGCCTGGCCTGTTCCTGCTCTGGTCTCATGCTGTACTCTGGGTGGACCTGCTGGTTTCTGCTCTTCATCTCCCCAGCCTCCCTCCTGGGTGCAGTGGGAGCCTGGCAGGGCTGGAGGTGCAGAAGCTGAGCTGAGGAGTTACTGGAAGTACCAGTTTGCAACAGAGGAGGTGAAACAGCTTGGAGCAAGGCCCATATTGGGCTTATAACCTGAGGTCTTGGGGAAATGGGGTGAGGAGGAGGCAATGGCAGCTCATGTGGAAGGAGCTGGTGGGAGCAGGGCAGGAAAAAGGCCAGGAGGCAAGATGAGATGACAGTAATAGAGAAATGGGGTGCCTTTCTCCAGCCCTCTCTGAAATGGTCACTGATCTCTGTGGGAAAATGTGTTGAGACAAAGAACAGCAGAGATGATGGTGATGAGAAACAACAGAGCAACAAAATGCTGGGGGCTGAGAGCAGCTCAGGTGGGCAGAGGTGTGAGCACTGGGTTGGTGTAGAGCCACTGGACACAGGGCAGCCAGGATGACCACCTTGCTCCAGAGCCAGCTGAGGCTTGCTGTTAACACTTTGCAGGGTTTTTTCTCCTTTCTTGCTGTTTCACTTGCTGTTTTGGGCAACCAGCTCCCCAGTAAAATGAGGCTGAGCCTTCCACAGCCCTTCCTGATGCCTCTCCAGCATGAGGCCATGGTATGCACAGCTACTCCACAGGCTGCTCCAGCAAGGCTCTATTTATCCCTCCTCTGGGCCATTACATGCTGGAGAAAAGAATGTGATGCAGAGCAGGGACCACTTGGAGCATTACTCACTACTCTCAACTCCAGTGAGTATAGGGGAGCCCTGAGTGTTTCCTCTCAGGAACATCAGGTGCTGGAAGAAGGGGATTTTTTTGACTAGTTTCTCTGTCATCAAGTTTCGATTTGCTCCTTGCTGTTTCACAGAGGTGGAAGCGTGAAGAGGCCTATCAGGAAGGGCAGCAGAGGAGCTGGTTTAGCCATGTCCTGGCTCTAGTCATGCTAGACTCAAAGGAGAAGATGTATAGGGAATAATCAGTGCTTTGGCTACCTCCTCCTCCTCTCCAGCACACAAATAGCCAGGGGTGGTGGGGAAACCAGAAGGCTTATTATGTCCACCCACGGGCCAGGCTGAGTGCGTCCCCCTGTCTGGCTCAGCCATGGTGACATTCCAGGATTCCTCGGGCTGCAGAGACGGCAGGACTTGGCTGTAGATCCTTGCAAGCCACTCAGCCCTTTCCTGCCTCCCTGCAGCTGCCCAGGAGTCATGGCTCAGCTCAAGGGAGCTGAGCAAACCCGTTTTATGTCCTTCCTTCCCTCAGAGCTCCCAACTTTCGCTCCTGCTGGAGACAGTCACTGGCACTTCACCTGCAATTAGTTGATGACCTGGAAAGTCACCTCGCTGAGCTGCTTATGGAATCAAGCCACCGCCGGGAATTAGTGATGTCCTTGGCAAAGGAGATGGTTGCAGCTCTCAGGATTTAGCCCTGAAGGGCCTCATTGTCTCTCAGCTGTGTCAGGGACAGTTGACCAGAAACGGTCCCTGGATGGGGAGGGTCATGTTCTCTCGTTAGGGAGCATGTGCTCCTCCAGAGCAGGAGCCAGCTGGCTGTGTGCAAGAGTCTCAGGAAATCCCAGAGTATTCAGACCACACTGGCCTCCTTGCAGAAGTCCCCTCAGAAGGTGCAAAGCATCAGCTTCAGAAAATGGCCTTTCTGAGGTACCAGTTCAGGGACAGGACTGTGATATCTGCTGTGCTTGGGCCAGGAACAGTCCTGGTCTTTGAAGTTGTTCTTTGCAGGATTGCTGACCTGGAGCCTGCCCTGACTTGCATTATACCCATCTGTAATCCATTTTAGCAGGCCTTACAGTATTAAACCGTATCAAGGACTGAGAATTGCTTCCAGCAGTGGAGCTAGCAGTGCACCCAAGCACACCAAGTGCTCTGGCTGCTGCAGTCCAGCTGGGCTTTAGTCACACTGGCAAAAAGATGTCCAGGCTGTATCAGCCTTAAGAAGAATTAGAAAAGAGATGTGAAGCAAGACTTTCCAGAGGGAAAATAAAGTCCCTAGGTCAGCCTGGCCTTGAACAGTTAAGAGATTTTATTTTATACAGAGCAAAACATCTTGATACTGGTATTAATTTGTTTGCCTGCCTGGACTGGGACAGCATGGTATGTGCCTGCCTTCTTTAGGCTAAGAAAACTTGTATTAGTTGTAAGATGACCAAAGTCTGCCCTGAGATGGGTCAGCCCTGACAGAACCCAGCCTCTCAGCAGGCTCCCACATGGAGAAGAGCGTTCCTGAAAGCAAGGCACAGCAGGGGGGGTTTCTCCTCTCTCTGTCTGGCCACCTCCCACAGCCATCAGGAGAACTGCCAGAGTACAGTGTAGCTGTTCGTTTCCTTCCTCCTTTACCGCCCGCTGCTACCTTGTGTTCAACCTCTGTGTCTTATCTGCACCAACACACAGCTCATTTATTTGGTGGGTCACAAGCCCAAATGCAGTGCCTCCTACAAAGCCTGGTTTCTCCTCAGGAGATCCTTACACCTATCTCTGTTCCCAGTTCTTATTTGGGGCTGTCAGCTGCTGTCTGGTGCTTGTATGCCCCAGGGCTGGAGGGAACTGTGGCTACTCCTAATTCTGGCTGCTCCAGCTGCCCTGGCTCTCTGGGCTGGGCCTTTACTCTGCCTCTGGGACTCCCTCATGATTTTATTTACCATTTGCATAGGGAATGCAGCTCCTCTCCACCCCGGTCTCTGCTTTCCCTGATGACTGCAAATATGGTAGGCTGGTATTTTTCCTAGATGTCAAACGAGTTGGTCTTGACTGAGGGGCCTCTGGATTTAACTTGTCATTACCTTTTATTTAAGTGAAACACATGACAAACAAAACAGGTACAGATCCTCTTACTGAGGCTCTCCCTCATCAAAAGGCCAAGAGGGGTTTTCCTCTTTGGCTCCAGAGCCCTCTCATAGGCCTAGAAGCAAAATACATAATCAAGACTTGATGCTTTTGCTATTTCTAAGCAAAACCCCCAATTTACCCCTAATGTAATTCACATCCTTAAATGGCAACAATCGAGCCAGAAGAAAATAGCAACTTATTCATCTCCCTTTGTGGGACATCTTTAAAACACATTTTCTATGAACAAAATTCCTGAAGCATGCACGTAACTGGAAATTCCAGAGCTCTGGTCCTGTCTGCACTTGAGATTTGGAACGAGGAGCTGATATAACCACGCTAAGCCAGCTGCTCTCCTTGGACATGGGTGTGTGTGATGGGTGCCCTCACAGCAGCCCCTGTGCATCACTGGAGTGTAGGATGGGGATACAGGAAGAGCCCTCAAGTTGTGCCAGAGGTGGTTTAGGCTGGACATTAGGCAGGACTTCGCAGAAAGGGCGATTAGACATTGCAATGGGTTGCCCAGGGGAGGTGCTGAACTCACTCGTGGAGGTGTTTAAGGAAAGACTGGACGTGGGGCACTCAGTGCCACAGTCTGGCCGACACGGCAGAGTCCGGCCAAAGGCCGGCCCTGACGGCCTCAGCGCTCCTTTCCGACCGAATCCACCCCACCAATGGACAACACGTTAGCAAAGGCACACACGGAGCTTTCGGAAAACTCCATGNGGCCCGCCGGTAACCGGGGCCGGGGCAGGGAGGGGCTGTGGGGTCGGTGCAGCCCGCCCTGCCCCTCAGGGGTGTGAGGGGGCTGAGGGCGGTGGGGTTGGGGTGGAAGGTGTGGGCGTGTGGCAGGGGNTGGACGTGGGGCACTCAGTGCCACAGTCTGGCCGACACGGCAGAGTCCGGCCAAAGGCCGGCCCTGACGGCCTCAGCGCTCCTTTCCGACCGAATCCACCCCACCAATGGACAACACGTTAGCAAAGGCACACACGGAGCTTTCGGAAAACTCCATGAAAGAGTCTGGCGCAACAAACACCTGACGAAAAGCAGGCAGATTAGCGTCTTTATAACCACTGGCGCGGGCAGAGCGCTCCTCAAGCCTCCCCTCGCCAAGCCCGGCCACGGCGCTCCCGCCTTGGCCCCGCCACTCCCTCAGCGGCCTCAGGACACTCCCTCAAGATGGCGGCGGNCGCTGCAGTGTTGGGGGGTGTGCGTGTAAATATATATACATAAAACCATATATCCACACATATATATAGATAGATGCGGTTATATAACTCTTAAGGTTGTTGAAACGGGTGGCGCTTGGAGGAAGGATGCAGAAAGGCACTGCTGCGGTATATTTAGGAAGGAATCGGGGACAGTCACTTTTCCGGCTGCAAACGAAGTGTAATGAATGGAAATGTTGTTTTTTTTTTCACCCTCCCCATTCCAAAGCAGCGAGTGAAGGTGCTGTGGCTTCGTGTGAAGTTCTGCAACACCTCCTTGCTCCCTTCTGAGGGAAAGGCTTTGGTTGCTCCGTGCGGATGGAAGTACTTAAAGGTCCAGGTGTTTCTGTTTCTGTCTCACCTTAAAAATCCGTCTGAAATTCAGGGTATCTCTTTCCCCAAAAGCTTTGCTGAAGTCTCTGAGCCAGTAGCTTTTCTCTTTTTTTCTTTTTTTTTTTTNAGTGAGGAGGAGAGCAGTGGTGTCAACTTGATGGAGTTCTCGGACGAGATCCTTCTGCACATCCTCAGCTACGTCCCTTGCACAGACCTTGTCCTGAACGTCAGGAGAACCTGCAGGAAACTCGCAACGCTCTGCCTCGACAAGAGTCTGACACATACAGTTTTGCTTCAGAAGGACTATAAGGTGGGGAGAGTAGTTTGCTGCTTCTGTTAGCTGTGAAGACAAATCTGACTTCTGGAAAAGCATCAGTTAGAACCTTCCGGTGTGTCTGCATAAATGGACTGTTCTTGAACTCTGAAATCAAACACACAATAAACTGTTCTATAAAAGCACTTGTTTTCCAGAATGCTTTGTTAGAACAGCTCTGTGCTCCCTTAGTTTTATAAAAGTGCTATCAGTGAAAACACCTTCTCCATGCTTCTGCAAGCTATAATGAAAGTTAAATGTGACCTTCCATTTGTGGCCATTTGAGTTACCATTTTCTCAAAACATCTTTTCCATGTTGTTGTGCAGAAAAATCTTGTGTGTGTTGCTGTCAGGTGTGCAGTCAGTGGAGCCAGAATTTGTAGATGTGCTATAACAGAAATAAAGCTTGGGGCTGAAGGGTGATATGTTTTATGGGAACTGTATCATCAAGTGCAGGCGAGGGGAAGCCTCTCTTACTCATTTCCAGAAGAGGAAACTGAATGAAGAGGAATGGAAGCTTTCTTTTTTCATTTTGAGTTCCATATCTAGTTCTGCTGAAATAGATTTGCTGGTAGAAATTGGAGATGGCTTCCATTCCACTCTTAGCTGCTGAACAGCTGTAATGCAGAACTGCACAGCTAAGAAGCCAAGGGAGGTGTAATCTTAGGAGCCCAAAGCATGGCAGACTGAGCTGCCAGCAGTATAATAATTCTTTGGCTGGGCTACCATGCCCAAACCTTTGGGTGAGCCACGTAATTGAAGTGCCGACCACTCTTATCCCCATCATAGCTGGGAAACAGAGTCAGTGCCTTAAATCTCACTGCGTGTGGTTTTGTTTGGGTGCAGGTGAACAAAGACAAAGTGAAGCAGCTGATGAGGGATATCGGAAAGGAGATCTACCAGCTGAACATGGCTGGGTGCTACTGGCTGCCCAGCTCCACCATCGATCACGTCACACGGTGCAAGAACCTGGTCAAGCTGAACTTGTCCGGGTGCCACGTCACCTCCCTCCGGCTCTCCAAGATGCTCTCCACGCTGCAGCACCTGCGCTCCCTGGCCATCGACGTCAACCCGGGGTTCGATGCCAGCCAGCTGAGCAGTGAGTGCAAAGCCACTCTCAGCCGTGTCTTGGAGCTGAAGCAGACCCTCTACACGCCGTCGTACGGCGTCGTTCCGTGCTGCACGAGCCTCGAGAAGCTGCTGCTGTACTTCGAGATCCTCGACCGCTCGCGAGAGGGGTTGATGCTCTCTGGGCAGCTCATGGTGGGCGAGAGCAACGTGCCCCACTACCAGAACCTCCGCATCTTCTACGCCAGGCTGGCTCCTGGCTACGTGAATCAGGAGGTGGTGAGGCTGTACTTGGCAGTGCTGAGTGATCGGACACCTGAGAACCTCCACGCCTTCCTTATCTCTGCTCCTGGCAGCTTTGCAGAGACGGGAGCCACCAAAAACCTCCTGGACTCCATGGCTCGAAATGTACGTCTGGATGCTTTACAATTGCCCAAAGCCTGGATTAATGGCTCTGGGCTCCTGCAACACTTGAAGTTCAACAACCCTTTCTACTTCAGCTTTAGCCGATGCACCTTATCTGGTGGGCACCTGATCCAGAGGGTCATTAATGGTGGGAAGGATCTTAAAAGCCTGACCAGTTTGAATCTCAGTGGCTGCGTTCACTGTCTGGCTCCAGAGTCCTTGTTTCGGAAAGCAGAAGATGACATTGACAGTAGCATTTTGGAAAGCCTGGTAGTGTCTTGCTGCAACCTGAGACACCTCAACCTGTCTGCAGCTCACCATCACAGCTCAGAAAGCATTGGGAACCACCTGTGCCAGCTCCTGTCCAGGCTAAAGCACCTGCTCTCCTTAGCACTGCCAGTTTGCTCCATCACAGATGTTGCTGCAAGCATGGAGAAACCTCCCACGGCACCTAATCTGGTGCCCCAAACATTTGGAAGGAAAGTTCGGATTGGGATACAGACATATCCAAGGAACTTAGCGGACCAGGCAAATCAGAAGATAGAGTCCTCGGTGTTTTGGGCTCTGATGGGAAGCCTCCGATTTTTGGAAACCTTGGAAATAATTGGGTCCAGTTTTTCCTCTGCCATGCCCCGCAACGAGCCAGCAATTCGGAACTCGTTGCCTCCCTGTGTCCGGGCACAGAGCGTGGGGGATTCAGAGGTGGCTGCCATTAGCCAATTGACTTACCTGCAGAGCCTCACCTTAGCACAGCTGCCAAATATTCTCACTGGCTCTGGGCTCGTTAACATCGGGCTGCAGTGCCAGCACCTGCGGACTCTTTCCTTGGCCAACCTGGGCATGATGGGGAAGGTGGTCTATATGTCTGCTCTCATGGACATGCTGAAACACTGCAAATGTTTGAGAGATCTCAGGTGAGGGGCTGCCTTTGAACATCTCCCATTTTGTTTGTGGACCTCCAGAAATGTATTGTGTGGTTTGTTGTGGCTGCTGTTAAAACTGTTCTGCTCCAAAGTAACTGCAATGGCTTGAAAACTGGGTATTTTCCTTCCTGACTTGTGCAGAATGGGAAGACATTGTGTGTTTTCATTTAAGGCTCGAGATACGCCCTTTAACCAGTGTTTAGGAGCCAAAAGTACTCTGACTGTCTTCCTTTTAGATAAGGAAGAGTGGATGCTGCATATTTTGGAGACAGTAGCCTGTCAGAGCAGGTTAAATGCTATGAGCCTTTGCTAACTTTTTGGCTTTGTGTACATGTATAATCTCTTAAATTTCCAGGAAGGAAGAGATTCCTACACTATCTAGATAATGTAGAGTTTTCCTCAGTTTTCTCAATGAGATATTTTTCTGCCTTTGGTTTGTATTAAAATCTCACCTCTTTTTCATTATTTATTTTCTTGATAATTTACTGAAAACATTCCAAATTTAGAATTTGTTCTGGTGGTGTTCATCTCCTGGTAGGATTTAAAGGATCTGATCCTAAGGGGTGCCCAAAGGAGCTTCATGGTAGCCAAAATGTGCTTGTGAAAGCAAAGGGCGCAAACTGTGATGGTTTCCTTGCAACAGTCTGTATGAACACAAGTGTTATTACTTTAGAAAGATGCTTTTTTTCATCCCTTTTCTCCCCCCCAAATCAGGTTCTTTTGGTGAAAATGCAGGACCTGCTAGTTCCATTGTCATCCTCTGTTCACAAAAGGGTCCAAAATGCTGAATAGTTACAGCAGCAAGGTCATCCTGTGGTCACAGTTCAGTTACTGTGACTGAAATTATTGCTCATCACCTGGGGCTGGTGTTTGTGGGCCACTGCAATAGTGAAGGGATCCAGGGTGGCTAAAACACCTCAGGAGGGTTTTCATGTTCCCCCACTTCCCATTTATAACAGGCAAGGAACATGCTGATCTCTCATCCGAGGGATGGCAGCTGCTGGAAATTCGTTTGCTCTGTGTCTTGGGTTACGTGAATGTACCTTTAACCTTCAGGAGAGTAAATAACCACGAGGGTTATTTAACCGAGGGCTGGGGAAGGAGGTTTGGGTGTGCAGTGTTGGTTTGCTCAGCCTGGGCCCGGTGGTTTCCAGAGGCTTTGAAATGGAGGCCAAGAACGATACAGGTGGGAGGGAACGTAGAGCCAGGAATAAAGGCTGGAACAACAGTGTCTGCTTGTACCATGCTTAGATGGAAGCTGTCATTCCTCTTTCCTAAGATCTAGGGCTTTGTATACGCTTAAGATGGTTTTAGTGTTTAACACTTCCTCCTCATAATGCAGTTTCCTTTTCATTTGACCAATTCCCTGCTGTTCCCACCCTTTTTTCCCTTCCCAGTTTTCCAGGCTACGGAACTAGTTTAAGGGTCTGTTCCAAAGCAACACTGTCATCTAGCGAGTGAAGGCGGCATTGCAAGTGTGGCTGGCGTGTCTCAGGGATTCATGGAAACCTGCGGTCAGGATGTGGGAGATTCTGTGCTTTTTGTCCTAAATTTACAGTGACCCAATAATGCTGTTGAAAAATTGAAGAGGCTGCACATCTCTGTAATATTATTTTTCATTTATTACCCAGAGTGTTGATATGCTCTTAGGATCTCTTCAGACGGTGCCACCCGGCAGCAGTTGCAGACTGAGACTAAAACAGAATTTATCAATTAACAGGATTAAGTTGCTGAGATATACCCCTGGGTACTACAAAAGCCTATGCAGAGATTATCCAGATCAGGTTGGGACCGACAACTTGTTATCACCTAATGGATTAACCTTCTTGGAGAGCTTGGCCTTCCTGACCTAATGACTGAGATTCCCAAGTGCTCTGAAGCCCCGTAGTAAATCTGCACTAAGCAGATGAACTCTCCTGGTGGCACCAGCCCTGAGCAGGTGCTGCTTCCTGCGGGCTGGTTTCTGTGAGGGAGTCACCCAGTTATGTTGCTGGTTAAAACAGAGGCCCCACACTGGTCAGGTATGGCTTCACTGGGTCATTTTGTTGTCCTGCTGGATTACCATGACAAAGGATCCCGTCTCTCTTCCCTAGGCCAAGTGTTTAAGATAAAGACTGGGTTGATGATGGTTGTTCTTCCTGTGGTCAGCAGGAGCTCTGATCCTTTGCCAGGGCTGGTTGTGGTCACTGTTGGCCCCAGAGGCTTAAGTTCTGCATCACCCTGTGCATTTTTCATGCCTACTTCTCTCTAGGCAGTAAACTGAAGGTATTAAACTGAAGATATGACCAGTTTGATCAGTGGTTGTGCACTGGAACAAAAGGTCCCTAAATCCACATCACCCGCTCAGTGGATGTCAGGTAGCAAAAGCCAGGCTGTGCTTTTAAGACCAGAATAGATGCTACTCAGCCCCAAAGCTTTTCTTACCCTACATACTTTGTGGAAAACTTGCAAAACCAGAGTTTGTTCCAGGGTTACTCCCTGCAGGCACCGGAATTCTCCAGTTTAGGGGCTTTCTGCCTATTTGCGTCCTTGTCCTTCAGAAGCAGCGGCCACTGCCTCGGTCCATTTGCCAGCCCCCCCATGAATGTGCTGTCTTCCCTCTTGTCTGAGAGCTGTCCCAGGCATGAATTGCCCATTGACTTGTTTTTGTTTATTCCTGCAGGCTGGAACAGCCCTACTTCTGTGCGGGCGCCCAGTTCTTCCAGGCACTGAGTCACTGCTCCTCTCTCCAGCGGCTTTGCATCGTCTCCCGGAGCGGGACTCTGCAGTCTGACGCAGTGATGTCATTCATGGCCAACTGCCTTGAGGTCATCATGTGCCACATGTTTATGGGAGAATCTCTTACCGTTTGCAAAAATCTCCAGCAATCCATTGTCCGGAGGTGAGTGCGGAAGGGGGTTGATGTGGGACTTTCTGGAGCTGTTGGAGATTTATCTCCATTTCCTTGCTTGCCAAGGTTTATATGGCTTGGAGCACTTGTTCCAAGAAGCTAATAGGTACTGTGTAACTGCTTGGCACATAAAGCGGCCTCTTACTTTAATAAGAGTGAATCAGTGAAGTATTTGAAGGTATTATATGAATTTTTGATTCCATTCCCACCCATGTTCTGTGCAGTTCCGTTGGCTGAGTTGAAGTTTCTGGATATAAAGCTCCGTCATAAATCAAATGACACTTTTTGTGTAAACAAAACATCTGCCGACATTTTAAATACTCAGAGATTTGACCTTGAAGCTTTCCTCCTTTCCCACAAGTGACTAAGATAATTCTCTGTCCTCTAATCACTTGTAAATGTCACTTACTGATAATCCCCTGGCAGCGCAATTCAAAGCCTTTAAAGCATTGTTGTGAAGGGTTTTTTCTTCTGGGGGATGTGTGAGGGGGGAGAATTGGTACAAACTGCCTTTGCACGTTTGGCAGTTCTTAAATGCATTTTGCTTGGCCCCTTGCAGTGTTCTGAGCCTCACGTGGTGGGAAACGTTTGTGTGTGAGCCGTGAACTGCATTTGAAAAGAGAGCTTTTAATTACGCTTGGCATTTGGAAATCTTCTAATAGTGGCAGTCATCTAACAAAATATTTCCCATGCAACAGACTTTCCATTATTATTTTTTTTTCTATAAGGCTTTTTCCCCCGCCTTCAGTCTGTTTTCTTTGTCACCTACTGTTGCTGTGCCCTGTTAAGCTCTAATAAAAATTTCAAATCGCACGGCGTTATTAGTGCATCCTAAAGGGTTCTCCTCCCCCCCCAGCCTTCCTCCAGCTTCAAACTGACTTATTACACTTGGCTTGTTTCCGTGGATCAAATCCAGAAGAGCCTGTGACTATATTAGCTCCCTACCAAACTGCTCCCGAGATTGTTACTGCCTCTGAAAGCCTCTGTGTCCTTCTGGGATAGGGATTGTTGGAAGCATCTGAGTAAATTACTTGTGATGCGACAAGGATTCTTTGAGTTTGTTTTTCACGGGGCTTTGTATCTGTAAAAACATTTCTGGGTTGATTTCAGTGGTGCTTTGGGGATCCTTAGAACCAAAAATCCACAGTTCCTGTTTTTTGTGTTCCCTCCTCTCTGAGGTGCCGTTGCAGTGCTGGCCAAAATTTTAATGTCCACTTGCTGAGCAGAAATACACCATTCTGCAGTCTTTTCTCCCTCATTTTCTCTGTCATGTACAGATTCTCACTATGTTCTGTACTTCTTAATAATCTAAACCCTGGGAACCTTCCAAGGAGCAGCTGATGCCTCATGGAAATGTTAAAAACTATTTTTATATTTAGCGACAGTTCTGGCTGTCAAACTTATTTTCTTCTTTTGTGTTTTATTAATAAAGACAATTATAAAAACAGAGTTTTTTGAAGGTTGGTTTTGGGGTTTTTTTTCTTTTGCTGAAGAGAGCATCTGCTCCCACTGCAAATTCTATACCTGAAGTCATAATCCTCTGTGACATTGTAATTGGTGGCTCTGGAAACTATTTTGATGTCACCTAAGATTATGACTTCAGGAGGAGGATAAGCAGTGGGAGCAGATGCTCTCCTAAGCAACAAAGATCCCGTTCTCATGCAACTGTCTCTAGTAATAAAATGGAAGGAACAAAATACAGAAAATGATGTGTAAGCAAAGCCTGGAGTCTTCCATGAGCCAACAGCGAGTCTTTAACCATGTGACTTCTGCAGTGATCCCATTCTCATCCCTGCACAAATGTGCCTTCGGATGGAGTCAGGAATAGGCTTTCTCTTGACTGCATTCTGTCTGCTACTCCACGGGCAGAGAGATGTGCAGTAAAATCTGTGTGTGAGCTGAAACCTGTGGGTGAGGCTCCAGTTCACACAGCAATGGCTTCCTCTAAAAGTGTGCTGCTGGTGTCTCTTTAATCCAAGTTTTACATTGAAAGAGCCCATAGAGCAGCCAGTTGGAAGTTATATATCCGTGTGCCAGAGTGAAATAAGGTGATTTATCCTTATTTTTTTCCATTTGTTTGAAATGTGTGCAGATTCTGTGTGGAAAACATGGAGAGTGGGTGGGAAGGAAGAGGCTAGAAGGACAGCAGTGAGCCTTTGTTTGCTCCCTTTCTTGAGCTGGGGCAGTTGATCTGTATTCTTCAGGTTCTAGTGAGGGTCAGAGTTCCTGTTTTAGGCCTTATGGAAATGGTGATGTTTAGTCTGAGAGATGGTTTTGAACAGGGAGATGGGACCAAAGTGATTCCCATTCTCCCAGTGCCTCTAAGAAAGAAGAAATGTGAGTAGGAATGGGAAAGGCCCAGGGCTGGGCACACATCAGGAGTTTGCTGCAGAAAGTAGAGCTGGGAGGGCTTGAAAATGCAGTGTAGTGCAGGGCAGTCCATTTTCAGTCGTGGATGCACAGGAGGATTTGTGTCACAGAAGAGACTGGGCCCCATTTTGGGGGAAGAGACTGATTTCAACTGTGGAATTGTACTGGAAGATGGTGTATATATACAGGGTGTGGTGATGGGAGCTTGGGAATTAAATCTGCTGCATCACACTGATGACTTACAGCATGAACTGATTCCCAAACTCTCCCCTTTGACTGCAAAATGAGGTTAGTGTTATGCATTTCTGTTCCACTGGCCTGAAAAGAGAGCTGTTCTCGTGTCTCTTAGTCTTGTGACAGCTCTGAACCAGGGCCCGTGGTGTCCAGCTTTTTGGTGAGCAGTTTCTGGTTGAAGTTTGCTGCTATTTGGGGCAAACTTCTTTGTGTATTTAAGTCATTAAAAGCTTCTGATTCAGTTCTGGCTCCTTTGCAGTGAAACACAAGAGGCAGAACGGGGCTCATCTGGAGCCTCATCAGCAAACAGGAGGCTTGCAAGGGCAAGGTCTCCTCTGAGCTGTAGAGAAGACTGTAAAGATTGTTTCCCTCTGGGCAGATAAATCATTGCAGTGTTTTTCTTTATTCTTTTTTCCTTCAGTGTGAACGGGAGGGGTGATCTCCTTTATGATTCAGGGTGATACTCTGCACATAAGAAGGGCCTGGTGGTTAGAGCGGGAGATGTGGCTTGAGTGATCCGTATCCACGTCCCTGATCTTCCTCAGATTTCACATGACGGTGGTCTAGTCTCAGTTTCTCTGTAAAATGACTTTTTTTTTCCCTGTCACATGGTGCTCAGCTGCTGCCACACTTCAGATAGCAGCAGATCCAACAAACACAATGATTTCCATTTTATGCTTGGACCCAAACTTTGCCGGAGCGCTCAGCTCCAAGCATGTGTTGTCCCTGTTTCAATAACTCTTCTGTTCAAACCACTGCAGCAGTAACTCCAGAAACACTGAAATACCACAATTTGAGGCCCCGTGGTTGTAGGTTCAGGCATGACCCCAGACCTGTTGCTGTGCCAGGAGGCTTCTTTGCAGAAAAGGTAAATTTGCTTCCCCCTCTCGGGCTGAGCTGCTGTGCTGGGATTCTTTCTAAATGCTTGTGTCCAAAGGCAGAGCCGAGGAGATGGTTCTTGCTTCCAAGGGCTTTTCCGCGCTGTTATTTACGGGAATAGTCAGTAGATGGAGCTGTGACCCATGGAAGGTCCCGCCGCTTACCGAGGGCTGCGCTAAATAATCGTATTTATACGCCTGTATTTCTCTGCCCCAAAAAATGCTGCGGGCAAGGAATTTGGATGACTTCAGACTCGTACAGCTACATTGTGTGGTTAGTGGGCACTTCACAAATGTGTAGGAGAAGTTGCTTTCTTGGTGAAGCTTACCATTGGAAAACAGGCTGGAAGAGGGGATGGGAAATGCTTTGGCAAATATCCCCTTGGCCTCAAGGACAGATTTTTATTTTCCAGTGTGTGCCTTTAGAATTTTGTCGGTTTTAGCTGAAGTGTTTAAGTAGCTCCTACCATTGTAATGATTTCAAGGCCTCTACAAGACCAGGCAATACAAGTCAATGAAAAGTCCTTGGAAAAATACCTTGGAAAAAGGGTCTAGAAAGCTGCAATAAAATAATAATAAAAAAAAGAAAACCAACACAAAGCCCAAAAGCAGAACAAAAACCCTCTGAGAACACAGTGTCATTAGGGATTCTTCATACAGAGGGGGAAAGAGTCACGGTGTAGAGGCGAGCTGTGATTTATAGAAATGGAATCCAGGCTAAGCCACAGCAGAGAGGGAAAAACCATGGTGCAGCTGGAGTGTGTTTTGGGGTGGTGGGTGGGCAGCTGAGCTCGGCTGCTCACATGTCCCAGAAGTGTGTTGTGGATTCCTGGGACCTGCTGGGAGGTGGTGCAGAGGGCTGGGGCTGCCTGGGGTCCTGCAGCAGCACCCCCCCAGAGCTGTGGGGTCGGAGTGGGGGCATTGCAGTCCTCCCAAGCTCTGCCTCTGCTGCCCACCCTTGGCACCTGTGCAGCTCTGCACTGGTGAGGCCACACCTTGAGTCCTCTGTGCAGTTCTGGGCCCCTCACTACAGGAAAGACATTTAGGGGCTGGAGGGTGTGTTCAGAGAAGGACAGTGGAGCTGGGGAAGGATCTGGAGAAACAGTCCCATGAGGAGCAGCTGAGGGGGCTCAGCTTGGAGAAAAGGAGGCTCTGGGGGGACCTTCTTGCTCTCTACAACTCCCTGACACGATGTTGTAGCAAGATGTAGATCGGTCTCTTCTCCCAGGTAACAAATGACAGAATGTGAAGAAATGGCCTCAGGTTGAGCCAGGGGAGGTTTAAGTTGGATATCAGGAACAATGTCTTCACCTAAAGGGTTCTCACCCATTCCCATAGGCTGCCCAGGGCAGCAGTGGAGTCACCATCCCTGGAGGGATTTAAAAGCTGTATGTAGCATTTAGGGACGTGGGGTTGGCAGTACTGGGGGAATGGTTGGACTCAATGATCTTAGAGGGCTTTTCCAGCCGAAACAATTATGTGATTCTCTGACTGGGATGACTTTTGGATTAACCAGTGTTGGAAACTGCAGAGAATTCTACTTGTTTAGGACAATCTGCCCGTTCTGGCAGTCCAAGATCCAGAGAAAGAGAAACACTAAGTTACCCTGCCTTCGGTCTGTCAGGTATGAGCTCTACTTAGTTTGAAGTGACTTTCACAGTAAGAATTCTGCCACTTTCTAGGAATAGCTGTTTCAATCTGAATTAGATTTTCCTATTCAATATTCTGTAGCATTACCTCAAGTTCTCTCTGCTTGTTATTGTCCTTTTTTAACATGAAAATCTTGGCTGGATCTTACCTTTTCTGAAACTGCTGATTCCAGTGGCCCTGTGTGGCTGTGGCTCTCTCATGATGGCCACTGAAGGGAAGAAGCACCCTCCTGGGATTCAGTTGCAGAAACAGGGCTTCCAGGTGGGAGCACAGAGCTGAAACTGAGTATTTGTAAAGTGCTGAGCGAGCCAGTACTGCTCCTGGCATTTACCACAGGACTGACCTATCACAAATGAATTTTTGCTCACCTCAGGGCTAAGCATTCCCCCCTGCCCTGGATATCCCTGCAGTATTCCTGTTGCCTGGATTCTCATTGTGGGCTCGGCCTCTGAAAATCCGTTTTTGGGTAATAATTTTACTGTTAGAGGGGGCTGTGGGGGCAGTAGGTGAGTGCAAGATCATCTTTGAATTCAGCAGAGTTCTGCAGCAACACTCCCGCACTGCTGCAGTCAGATTGATGCTGCAAAAGGCTGGTGTTAGCACCCAGGGCTTTTTTCAGATTTGCAAGGTGGTTTTGCATCCCTTCACCCCCTTCTCTTCCTTCTGACCTTGAAGAAGTCCTGTGTCCCAAGGCCAGGGGTGGCTGCTGGTCCCACCCCGGCATCCTCAGCGTGCCGTGGGCTCTGGCCCTGCAGAAGTGGGATTGCAGAAGACTTAATGTATCGCCAGGCTGGTGTAGTGAATCATTAGCATCCTGCTCAAGCTTTCATTGTCTGTTTCATTTCCTGCTCTTGGAAACCCCTGAATCATTCTGTCACAGACTGAATAACAAACTGCATCCTTGTCAGCTTGCGTTGCCCAAGGATTCCTTGGCGGGCTTGGCGAAGGCTGACTGCTTGAGGTGTGGCCCAGACACCTTTGCCTCTACCAGGGATGTTGTTTATGGGTGGGTTCAAATATTTTATGAGCCAGCAGAGCTTGTGGGACCGTCCCCAGTTTGCCATATTAATTTATCGTCTTTTGAGGGTACTCACAAAACCCCTTCTTTAAATGCATTCCTGTGGTTGACCCAAATGGCTCATTCTAACTGCCAGCTCATGTGTTTTGAAGGGAATTCAGTCCTAAAACCTTCCTCAGCGGGTAGATTGGTTTGTGCATGAAATAACTTTCAAGGATTGTCCTCTCTCTTTTGGCTGGGAAATAATATTGGAATAGCACTGTCGTGCTTTCTCTTCATGAGGGTGTAAAAGGCTGAACGGAAGCATTAACTGCAGCTTTAAAGCATTTCCATAGTAAAATAAATCTAATTGAGCAGTTATTGCAGTAGCTTTTTAATTTGTGGAAGAGATTAGGAAATAACTTTCAGCTTGCTCTGGCAGAGCGCTCCCCTAGGACGTGTCCTGGGCGCTCTGGCATCGCTCTTTGGGCTCTCATTCCCTCCCCCTCTAATTGTCCGGTCACATTTGACTGATGCAGAGTTCAGCTGGCAAAATAATGTAAGAACCTCAATCTGCAGGCGTGTTTGATACAAACCTCAGTTCACAGGAGAAGTAGCAGAGTGCCATTCATGCCTTACAGGGAAACCACAGCAGAGAGATGTAATTTGCCTCTGCTCGGGATGAGTCTGATGTGTTATTGCTCCTTCCCTGTGGCTCAGTGCAGTCGCAGATGATGCTGCCTTGGAGATAAGGAGAGAGTTGGCAGTGATGTGTGTGAAGGATTTCCAGAGTCCCATCCACACTCCTTGGTCTTGGGTTGGAGGCTGTAGTAATGGGACTTACGGTGAGGGAAAATCACAGGCTTTGGGAGAATGCTGGTTTGTCTGTGTAGACATGAAGGGATGGAAGAGGCCCCTAAAGGAAAACACTTTATGGAGAAAATACCTCATTGTGTGAAGTTAAGAGCAACCAGAGGAATCACAACAGCTTTCCCTGGCAACTTTTTAAGTTCATTTCTGAGGTTTGGAAATGAAGTCTGCTCAGCACTGGCACTCTGGAAGGGCTGGAAGAGAGAATGGCATTGAGGAATGGGTCTGCTTTAGAGTCAGTGTGGGGAGGCTTTGGACCTGTCTTGAGAGGCTTCTGGGGGCTGAGTGGAGGGCAAGAGTCCTCCCTGCTCACAAAGGAAGGGACCTGGAAGAATCCCACCTGCAGTTTCTTTGGCGTGGCTGGAATATGCTTTAGAGAAGTTTCATTGGCAGTCACTGTAAGCAAGGAGAGCTTTTGCAGTTCCCTGGTACTGAGGTCAGGACACGGCCAGTGGAACAAATTTTAAGTGTTCATCTGGCCTTCCCTGAGAAGATGAGTGAAGTGTGTGTGTGTGTATGTTGGGTCACGCTGCTGTCAGCTGCTCCAGCTTGTCCTGGCACTTCCTCCATTCCACCGTGCCATCCTTCAGGAAGGGAGTTTCCAGCCTGGCTCAGGTAAGCTGGCTGAGGCTTTCAAGACAGATGCCACACTTGAACTTTGAGATGTGGCAAGTCTTTCAGTGAAAACTGCAAGGCTTAGGCTGTGCCTTGCAGAGGATTAACAGGGGTTTGTGAATGTAGGTGAGAGAGCTGTGTACACGGCAAAAAGTGAATTGGTCCAAATTTTCCTCTCTTAGGAAACTTGTGCCTCTCCAGAAGCAGCTCACCACCCTGTGGGGCAGGTCTAAAGTGAGAGGGGAGGTGTGTGACTGCAGCAGAGACTGGTTTGCATTTGAGAGTCATGCCAACCAGAGTCCACATCTACTCTGGTCCCCTAAATCAAGCTTCTCCTGCTTTCCTTCCTTCCCTTCTGTCTCTAGAGCCCTTTTCCCGTAAGCTCGGCTCAGTTTGTAGAGTTCAGAAATCTGGCCTTGATCCACTCCTGATACACTGTATTTCCTCACTTTATCTGCTGTGTGCTGCTTTTGTTGGCAGTGCTTGATTATCCCACCTTGTGTGCCCTCGGTCCTGCTTGCCAACTTCTGTGAAGTGGGATGTGCTGAAACGTCGGAATTTGGCATAGGGCTTTCCTTGGGTTTCTCTGGAAATCTCAAGGGGAAATACATTCCTCAGCCCCAAACACTGCCTTATCCTTTCCTTACAAGTAAAGAAGGGAATTTTGAGCAGCACCTAACACAGGGGAACTGCTGTCTTCCAGGGTCTGTGGTGCAGAGGGTTGCAGGGGGGTATAATCCACCCTTCCAGGCTGGCTGGTGAGATTCCCTATGGCTTTGGGCTGCCCTTTGGCTCTCTCAGCAGGTGGAGTCTCCAGGGTACTCACTGGCCTCTCTGGAGAGGTATGTCAGTGTTTGCCAGGAGATAACTGCATTCCAGGGAGGGACTCTTTTGTCTTGCTAAAATCGAGGAAATCTGATCAAAGTGCAGCCTTGCTTTAGACTTTTTCTCTTTCTTTTTGACTTTGTCCCTGACCTACATATCAAATCCTACTACAGTGGTTGGAAGTAATTGAGAGTGTAGTGTTAGGCTATTTACCAAGCTGTTCACTTGAAAATAACCTTACTGTGTCCAGTCCACACCTGTTCTGGGATAATGTTGGAGACAAATAGCAAAGCATCGTTAACCCTCTCATCCACTTACAACCTGTTCAAGATCCAGCAGCCCAGAGACATTGTACCTCTGCTGATGCCAGGAGGAATTTGTGACATAGGCTGTGTTTTGGTGTTGGTTTCCCAGCTCCTTGGGCAATTCCAACCAGGTGCTGAGGCCAGACTGGCTCTGTGTCCACATCCAAATGAGGACTCTTCAGAGACCTCCTTGTGAAAGTTGCTGCTGGGTGGTTGTTGGTTTGGTGTTGAGTCTGCTGGACCAGAGGCTATGTTGGAAAATATAAGTGTGGAGGGATGTTTTCTTTGTTATCCCAGTGGTTGTTTCTGATTAAAGGATCTGTTTTGGAGGGGCTGCGAGTCAGTTGCCTAGAAAACTTGCTTTCATTTAATTAATCATGATGAGTTTAGTCTGGAGGTTTTGTAGGGGAGCAAGCAAGCATATCCTTGGCTTTTTTCCCTTGGAGGAAAAAAAAGCAAGCAGGATTTCATGTCTGAAATTGCAGCTCTTTTGTCTCCCCAGGTCGACATCCTCCTCTGTCCTTCGGGTTTTAATTTTACAAGCCATGCGTTTGCAGAGGTGGATAGAGTTTGAAGTCCATCCAGGTGTGGAATGAGGAAAGAACCCTCAAGAAGATTACAGGAGCTATTCTGCAACTCATTAACTCGCTCTCTTCCCCTTCTTGTTATCTCCTCCCCATGCCTGGGGCCTTTCAAACTAGTGCTCTAAGTGCCTCTCACTTAATCTAGCCCACCTGGGCAGGTGTATGAAGAAAGGAATTGCCTTCCGGGGAAGGACTAAAGGAGCGTAGATTGCAGAGGGAGGCTGCTTTTGGGAACTGCTAATCCCAGTTTAACATTATGACAGCTGCTCGTTAAAATCAGGGTGTTTTTTAACAGGCAGTTAAAGGAGAGGCTTTGCACGCACATTTAGCTGAGAATAATAGTGAACCATGTGCATTTGATTTTTTTTTTTTTCCCTAAATCACGCAAATTGTACATGGAAAGAATTCTCCGGCGTCAACTTGCTGGGGTATGGAATTTACAAGGTTTGCAGTAACATACAGTTTCCTGTTGAGCGTGGGGGGGAGAAAATTACAAAGCTTTCTTTTATTTCTTTTTCTTTTGTAAGATGAAGTTCAAACCCCTCCTACAAACCCAGCCTCTTTGGAAGGGACACTTACTGCATTGGGTTTTTCAGTTGTCTCGGTGGCAGTTCATCATGTAAACTTGTCTGGGTTCTTGTTTTTATAGCTACATGTAAAGGCTGCTTATAAACTACAATTTTGTATATGGTGAGAAGGCAGCATGCAGATCCAATTTGGGAGAGTCTGTATACAAAGGAGGAAGCAGAGGTTTCTTTCCTCTGGGGAGATGGCAGTTTCTTCCTTGCTGAACTTCAGTAAACTTGGTTTGTTAACACGATTTTCCCTGCAAGACTGTGGTGTTGGATAAGAAACATGAAGAGCTGAGGCAGAGGAGGGACTGTCAAAGAGACATTTGGCTGTATTTTATGTGATTTCACTGCAGACTTTACCAGCTGCCTCCCAGATCAGCAGTTATTTGCTGGTTGATTTCTTGAGGGCAGTGTGGAAGTTAAGAAGCTGCACAGCTCTGACACAAACCCCCAGATCCACTCGAGGAGCTGTGTCCTTTTCTTTCAGCCCTTAGGCATGAGGCATGAAGGGCAGCTCTGTGATGCAGAAAGATATAAAATTGCCCCAGGTAGTGCTGGAAATCTTTACTCCTGCAGCTACTTAGGCAAATTATTTTACCCTACCAGGACTGAGCATCTCACCTGGGAATGGGAGTTTCTTTGCCACATTTTTGACAGCTCTACTCCAGATCATTTGTGGATGGAAATATCCTTTCTGTCTCCCAGGAAGTGCTAGTCTCTTGTGTTTCTTTCTTCAGCTGGCTGTGTAGCTACCTGGGGTTTTTATGTGTGTTTCCAGCAGCCGAATCTCCAGCCCTTCCCTCTCTGTTTGACAGAAATCTGGCCATTTCAGAGCTAGAGATGAGTTGGGAATCTTCCAGGCACTCACCTGTCTCAGAGAAGTTTGTTGAGCAGTGAGTTTCTCTTCAGACCCAGCACAGCCTCCCGGGACTGGTGCTGCCAGTGTGACTCTGCCTCCTTGAGAGTGATAATGAACTGGTCCTTGTCACACTGTTCAGAGGAAGCATCTTGGTGGCAACAGGGCTAAGAGTCACAAGTCTTGTTAATCTTAAAGTGCAACTCTTAAGGGAAATTATGCTACAGGTTTACTCCCCAGTTTTAGAAGACTGAACTCTTGTTACACAACACTGAGTAATACTATTTCTCTTCCTCACACGTTGCTGTCATGTAGAGTACTTGCTGATAGGGACAAGCTTTTTTGTTTTGTATGGTTCTTTCTACATTGTTCAATGGCTTTAACTTTTGCAGATCTCTTCCTCTCCTCTGCAGCCTGGATTAAAAAGGAGGCTGCAGTGTGTGTGTGTGTGTGTGAGCACACTTAAATGCTTATCTGCACATCTGAGCTTTCTAAACTTGCCTGTGCTCTAATTGCAGAGTGTAGACTCTGCATGCAGAACAACCCAGCCTGAAGTGATAATCCCAGGCTCAGCCCCGAGGGAATGCCTGGCACTGCTCTGGCCTGATTTTCCTAATGGCTCTGCAACTTGCTGCTGGTTTGCAGGTGGTTTTTAAATTGTTATCTCTGGGCACCTTGCACAGCTTGGGCAGAGCTCTTGGGATCTCTGGTCCATTGAGAATACCTGTATGTTGTGATTTATTTATTAATTTTTAAAAACTTCTGCCTCCCTCCCCTTTTCAGGTGCAATTTGGGCTTGTGCCAGCTCAGTAGACTGGCTGAGAAGGGGTGCAAGCCCAGCATGCACTCCCTGTTGGCACAGAGAGGAGAGGGGGAGACCTGGAGTTCCAGCTGCCCCTCCTGCCTCCTGTGAGCAACCCTTCCTTGCCCCTGCTCCTGCATGATCGATATCCATGCCATTCCCTTCCCTTGCACTGGAGAATTGGTATTTTTCCCTGGCTAATAACCTGTGTCTGATTTAGTTTCCAGGCAGAACGCCCCGCGTTAAATGTCGTCATTTTCCCTCTGCTTCATGAGGACTTGACAGAGGTCATCAGAGATGTCCCCATGCGGCACTTGGATGAAATTACCTTGTTTAAGAGCAGAGTGGCCGAGGAACCTCCCAATTTGTGGTGGTGACTGTCACAGCATGGAAAGGACAAGTCAGCCTGAACACATGGAATAGCTCCTTGTTGGCCTGGCTTGCCCGTCTTCGGCTCCCGGCCACCTCACTGGATGCTGTACAATCACTTTAACCAGGTGCAATTGCTAAATAAAAAAAAAAAAAAAAAAAANAAAATCAGTTGGATATTTGCTTGCATCTGAAAATCCTGTCTCAAAGGCTTATGGAATCCGATGAGTGTTTCCTTGCGGTTCATATGAATTGTTTTGTTATTTTACTGAAGTTAAAGGTAAGAGAAACTGACTTAACGATGCTCTTTCCCCTGTGTCGCCTGGTGTCTTTCCCAAGGGCCCCTGTGTACGTTGGCAGTGTGCTTTGTGATATTGGTGGAAATCATTCTTTGCTTTGGTCTGTTTTTGGCGAAGTAGAAAGCCTAGGCCAGCTAAGAGACACAAAAATGTGTTGCTCAGTTGAAGTGCATCACATTTTTTCTATGTTACAGATAGGCATTTATAGTCACACACATGCAGTCCTGGATATTTGAAGGTTTTTTTTGATTGGGAAGTACCACAAGGACTCTTTTTTTATTTTTGAATAACAAAGTCATTAACACCTCACCCATGGTATTTTCTTGCTGATGCTGTTTCCAGTGGTCTGGTGGAAGAAGTTCTCAGCTCTTTTGGAAATCCTTGTCTTAGGGTAGATGGTGCCTACAGTGAATAAGTTGAGGCTCAGATCTGATTTATATGCAGTCTGTCTTGCAGTGTAGATGGGAATGTAGTGTTCCAGTTCTGTCCTTATATCCCATGCCTTGAGCTCATGCTAATTTTAGAGATGTTATGAAGTATTTTCACAGTGTGATTTCAGTCGGCTTCTCTGCTCCACAGAACTTCCTCAGGCATCAGTAGTGGTCTGGATCACTTTCATATTGCCTTATTTACTGAGCACTTTTGAAAGCATCAGACAGCTGTACCAAAAGCCAAGTTATGAACTCCTGGAGCTACATTTCTGGGTGGCAGAATTTCCCTTGGTAGCAAACCAGGTCTGTCTTTTGCAAAGCAGCTACTGACCAGAGCTGTCTTAAATTCATCTAAATCCCGAATGTGTTGAGCAGTGCTCTCCTGGGGAGGCCCAGAGTTGTCCAAAGATGATGTCCCCATCTCCTTGTCAGCATTTTCTGCACAAGATGCCACCTCCCTAACAATGTTTTACCCTCAGTGTTCATAGGAAGCCTGATGGGCTAGATTTGAGAGTAAAGTGCATCTCTCAGCTTTGCAGGATTTTTCCTCCTTATTTTCCTATCAGCCAGGTGTGAGCCTGCCTGGAAGTCTGTCCTGCAGGTGTAAATTTGAGCCAGGCTGCAATAACCCTTGCAGTCAGAGAGGTTACAGTGTAGGGAGCAGGTGAGTGTCAGGCTCCTGCTGGCACAGGTCTGTGCCTTGCTGGAACCACCCCCTGCGTGGTTCGCTGAGCTTGCCTCCCTTCCCCTCTGAGGACAGGGAGCCATCACAGTCTCTGCTTTGCAGTTGGTGGCAGGATGGTGAGGCTGGCTCATGCTCCTCTGGGAATGCTGCAGCTGAGCTCTGAGCACTCCCGAGGTGTTGGAGGCTCTGCCACAGGTTCAGCTCCATGCAGGTGAGTGTCAGGAGCTCGTGGCCTGTTCTTGGCATCCTGCCACTGTTTTCCCTCTCGTTCTCCCTGATGAGGTCATTCTTTCTACCTCTTGTCCTATTACTTGCCTGTTTGAATCCTTCTCTCCCTCTCCAACAGCTTTCTTCTCTCCTCCCTCACTTCAGCACATCTGATGAACTTTTTGGCAGGAACACGAGCTGCTGCTCTGTCCAGTTCAGGCCCCTTCAGCTCTGCCTGGTTTTTGTCCAGGTTTCTTTCCAAGGATAACTAGGGAGGGTTAGGCAGAGTGCTTGCAAAGCTGCTTTCTTGTCCCTGTTTGAAGCATTGGCAAAGCTGCTTTCTCCTCCTTGTGCCTCCTGTGCAGAGCAGGGCAGAGGGAAGGCTGAGGGTATGGAGCCAACTCTCTGATGCCTAAGGAAACCTGTGCAGTCCTGTCAGGGAATCCTGACAGTTTGGTACGTGCTACAGGAGCGAGGCCATTTCCACCCCCAGCAGGGATTTCCCCTCCACAAACAGGCTGTGGCATCAGCAAGAGCTTGGTAGTGCTGCCAACTCACCTGTTCCTGTCCCACTGGAAAACCTGGATTGGGGGACAGTGGTGTGCAGAAACCAGCTGTTGCTTGATGGTGGTGTTAACCCTTTGGTCTTGGGGTTGGAGTCACCTGATGGAACATGCTCTACGTTTGGCTTGGCATGTCCATACCCACCTGCCTGGTGTCTTGCTGGAGGGGGGCGGCAGTCAGACATGTTTTATAATGCTGTTGTTCTGTTGCCTGGGATATGTTGTTGAGGCGTCTGTATTGATGCAGGTGGGTCAGAAGTCCTGGTGAAGTTGCTAGTTATAACCAAGGCTAGGAAAGGGCACTCACAGGTCATAAAGGTAGCATCCCAAATTGTGATAAAGAGCTAAAAATTCCTTTCACCCACAACTCCGGGCCAGTGCTTGATATCTCTACTACAAATCCTCTTATAGTGAGTGAGAATTTCCGCTGCTTCTGCACTCCAGGCAGGATTCACCAGATGTTAATAATGTGCTTATTTTCTCTAAGTGCTATTTTGGCATCGGTGTTAATTACAATTTATATTCTGCAACATTTACACTGGGAAAAGAACCCACCCTAATAGTCCCCAATTGGCAGAGCTGGGCTATTAAACACAGCTCCATATGTTCTGAGCGGAGCAATGGATGGGACTCGGAGCCCACTCAGCGCTCAGACTCCTGCAGGCAGCCGTGGAGGAGGAAAGGGGAGCAGAGAGATGGGTGTTCTGCTCCTGGCTTTTATTTAATATGAAATTCCCCCTCCTTTTCTCTGCTCTCTGTCCCCATCTCTCCAGAAATCTCCCTCCTGCTGTCTGTGAGCATCTAATGAGGTGATCTCTGAGCCTGCTGATGCTGCTGTCCATAGTCTAAAATACATTAATTCAATTCCAGAAGGTGCCCTTCTCACAGGGAGTGCCTCTGCAGGATCCTAGTCCCTGCTGGCCTGTTCCTTGCTGCACTCCAAAGCAGACCTCCAATCTTTGGGAACTGCAGCAGAAATCTTTGCTGTGACCACTGACAAGGTTTCCACACTTCTGTGGGAGAAGGATATTCAGGTACTGTTAGTGCCTAAAATCTGCCATTGTTTGCTGCTCTAACCGTGTCCAAAGTCTTGTTTGGCAAAGTGGCATTTGGTTCCTGCAAGCTGGGAGGCTCTGGAGTGATGGTAATTTTGGGATGGGGAATTTGGAGGGGCTAAGTCATCAGTGTTCCTGTGGGTTTCTTAGGAGGAGTGTAGGTTAAAGGATTGCCTTCCCAACCCTCTGCAAAGCTGATTTTTTGGTCTCTTTGGGGAGTGACAGTGTATCCACTGCTCGTTTGGGGAAGGAGCTGTGTGGTGACAACCTTTCCCTTTGGAGAGCTCAGACTGCATTCGCTTGTGTGTCGGGGAGGTGGTTTGGCAGGAGAGACTGGGATGAGAGGAGATAGGGGAGGATGGAGTCACATATATCATGAGGCTGGGCCTCAGTTTCCCCACTTGTGGAAGGGAGGAGGCTCCCCTGCCTGCAGGGAGCACACAGGGGTGCCAAATGCTCTCCCCTCTGGGCAAGGTGTTGCTCCCTGGGGCGCACAGGGCAGGGCTGGGGCTGCTGGTGCTTGCTTTGATTCACATCACTGCCTCCTCCTCTGCCAGGCGTGTGAGATCCCAGGGAGCAGACCAGGACCTGTCCCCTCACCTTGATCTTCAGAGATGTGAGAGTCCTGCAGGGCATTCTACATATGAGATGCGGGGTGCTTTCTTCCAGCAGCACTTTTTAGGATGGGGCCACAGAAACGTGAGGCTTTTCCATTGGTGGGGTGAGTCTGTGCAGAAGGATCATTTCACCTGCTTAGGGGAGATGTAATTCCCTCCTGGCTGGTCCCAGCAGAGTGTCCAGCCAAAGCTGTGGACAGGGAGAGCAGTGCAGGAGCTGTGCTGGGTGTTGCAGAGGCGAATCTCCTTCCACTGCAGCTCTCCTGCCTCTGATGAGATGCGCAGGCAGCCGGGGTACTCCGGCAGGAGAATCATTTCCATAGAAACCAATTGGGATCTTGTATGGGGAATAATGATTAATAGTGAAGGGATGTTGCCTCAGGCCCTTTTCATTTTTTAGGGGGCAGTGAGGGACAAACTGGGGCACAAGTAGGGGGACAGGCCAACTTGAAAACTAATGGAAACCATCCCTTCCATTAATTTCCAGGGCAGCTTCCCCTCTTCTCCTCCCACCCAGCCCCCAGTGCTGCTTCCCAGCTTTCGTCAAATTTTCAAAATGGCTAACCTGGTTAGAAATAATCATAATAATAAAAAAGGATGGATGAGGTCTGACTACTAACATTGTTGCTGTTAGCAGCAGGATTTCAGCCATAAAACATGAAGCAAGGGAGGCATTGACCTTTCCGCTGTTTGAAATGAATGGAGACATCAATATCTATTGTTTTGTGGCATTGACCTCTGACGCTCTCGGTTCACCCTCCCCTTTCTTTTTTTTTAATTTCCCCCTGACACTCGAGGAAAGGGGTCAGTTTGTACCATCTATTGATCCCGATCTTACTTGGTGATAAGGAAATAATTAGAATTTTAAAGATCTCTGCTGCACACTGGCGAAATACATACAGAGAGGCACAGGCTAAGCCCCTGCTTGTTGTGTTGCCTTCTCCCCCCTTCCTTTGCAGAGATCCAAAGCTCTGAAGGAAGACAGATCAATATAGGTTTAATCATGATGGGGGTTTTATTTCAGTTTTTTAAATGGTAAAGTGTAACGTTTTATGTTAATGTTGTCAGAGTCTGGCTGCCTGGTGCCTTGTTTTATTTATTCTTTTAAGTAGCCCCTTCTTTTGTGAACTTCATCTATGTACAGAGAATGTGAAATCAGGCATTGCTAATTAGCTGTATGACAATTAAGTAATGTAGCACAAAACCATTAGGACACTGGATTTGTTTTTGAAGTTTGTCCTTTGAAGTGAAAGCTGCAACTCCCTGCCCAAGGCTGCTGGGGAAAATGTTTTTCTATCAAAACTTTCTTTGAAAATAAAATGTCAGTGTAAGAGTCTCTATTTCTGTCATCTCTCCCTCTAAACAGTGGGTGGAAATTGTTTCTCCTTGTGAAAACTGCTGGCATTGATAGAAAGGGGAATTCAGAAAAGCATTAAATGGGCCGTTGGTCTCCAAACACCCTCAGTTCTGGTGGAGATGTTACCAAAAATGCTTGTTTAGCTCCTTGGAAGGGAATGGTGCTGTATTAGGAGAGAAGACCCAGCTCACAACCTGGGAGATGGCAAAGGGAGGTGGCCCTAAAACTGTGGGTTCGCCCCTGACACCCCAGGTGCCACCAGGGTGACAGCCTGGTCACAGACACCAACAGGCTCCTGGGTTCAGGCTCCTCCATCCGTGTGCTCATTGGACACTTGTGTTTGCATCGGGCCCTTTGTCCTCGTAGTGAGTCGAACTCTGAATGTGCAACTTTCATGTACGCTGGTGGCATGTAAAACTTCAAATAAAGAGTGAAACATTGGGAACCAGGTCTGTCTCCTTGCCTCCTGCTTCCTATTTCCCTCCAAATCCGGAGCACAAAGCCACCCCCCCAGGAGGCACAATTTGGCACTGTTTTGAGGTAAGGAGTGTGTGGGCAGGGGCGCAACCCTGCTCTGGATTGGGAGCTGTGGAATCTCACAGGGAGTGCTGGGGTGAGCACTGAGGTTTTGGGATGCTGCTCCATGCACCATGGTGCTTGAGGCTGAGGGCTGTGCTAAAGAGGGAGTTACTTTGTGTTTGAGAAATGTTTCTCCTCCATGAATCTCCAGGCACTCAACTGCTGGGCATTGCTGGTGTGGGACAGAACACTCGAGGTCAGGTTGGAAGGGGCTTGGAGCCACCTGGACCAAGCAGCCCCTGGGCTAAAGAAAATGTGCACCCTGTTGATCTATCTCTTGTGTTGCTGTTTCTAGGGATAGTGGTACATGGAAACCAGGCTTCAGCACCCACTTTGGATTAAGAAAATCTGCAAAATAAACACTCAAGAGGAGCAGCGTGGTGGAAAATGGTGCAGCTCAGATACACACATGCTTAAGTCAGCTTAGCCCAGGTGGGTGAAGTAGAGGAGAACCTCAGAATGGGGGTGTGATCAGTTTTTAAAAGGTGAGTGAGTCCATGCAAGACTTGTGTTGGGACTGCCTGCGTGCTGGGATCTCTGCCTGCAGAGATCCAGAGTTTTATTCTAGAAGGGATCCTGGGCTCTCCTCTGTTGTTTTTTAGTTCTGGCAGGTCTGTTCACCCAGGCACAGAGCAGAGACCCTCCCTCCATCCCTCCTGTGCTTGTGTTTAACTTATGGATTTTATTGTTCCAATAACTTTTATCTAAATGTGTTTTTGGAGGAGGGAGGAAGGAGATAAGGAGGGAGGAGACTGAGGAAAGAATGTGCTTTTGGACTCCATCTTATCACTGGGACTTGCCATGGGGTTTTGGCATTCAGGATCCCAGGGGAGGACTTGGGAAATGGCTGAGAGGGCTGTGGTTGATAGGAGACACTGGTGGGAGAAAACCCGAGGGAGGCCTGTGCAGAGCATCCCCCTTCCCATCTGGTACTGATCTTGTGTCCTCTGCCAGCTTATCTGTTGGCAAGGAGGGAACTGACTTGGTTTCAAGGAGGAAGAACTGGAGCAGAGGTATGGAAAGGCTGAGGGTGAAGAGCTCAGCTTGGCACAGGGAGAGATGGATGTCTTGATGCGTTTCTGGTTTTACCCTCATCTGTACAGCCAATATTTGGGCACATGGAGTATTGATGTCAGTGAGGGGGCAAGAGGCCCTGGTTCTTCCACCTGCTGGGGCCTTGCTTGGGAGGTCTCCAGGCCTGGGATGGCAGGAGGAGAGGTTCTCTGGATCTGTGCTTTGTGTGACTTCCCACCCACTGGGTCACTTTGGGAGTAGCTTGTGCATCGCTGGCTCCGAGGGGGAGGCAGGAGAGAAGGGAGCATGGAGAGGAGCAGCCAAATTGCTTTGGCTCCCAGAGGCTTTGCTTGTGGCCACAGGATGCAGCTGACAATTTCCAAGGTGCTAATTTTGGGCTCGGTACTTCCCAGCCCCAGAGTTGGCCTCTCCCCAGGGCTGGTGGCTAAAGCAGAGGTGGAAGATGCATTAACAAGGGGAGGACCTGTGTGTGAGCGAGGTTCTGACCATGGGGAAAGGTGGAAAGTCTTGAGAAGCACCTGGAGCAGAAGAGAAATGATGGTGTCAGGGCATGGATGAGCCATAGCCTCTGTTCAATCCACATGATCCAGCTGGGTTATGTTGCTTTCTGGTTGACATCAGAGTGGACTCCGTGGTCCCATTCCCATTTCACTGTGCTTGAATTTGGTTCTGGTGTGGTGGTGAAGGTTTGCATGGAGAGGGAGAGCCACAGTGAGTGGAGAAGAGGAGAAAAAGGATGAGCTCTTTCTCCTAGGAAGTACAAAGGGATGGAGCAGTATTTCTGAACAAACAAGTCTCTCATCCCTGTCTCCTGGAAGCTGCATTATCAGAACACCATCACTGTCCTCTCTTCTCCTTCCCCCCCCCTCCCCGATGAACAGGAATTAAAAATACAACTAATAAAACCCTTTTACTTTCTCCAGCAGGAGGGAAAAAAAAGAAAGCAAAGCAGCCTTGAAAATGCTAAAGGACATAAAGGGCATTCATGAAAGGGTTGGATGGTGGTTATTGCAGCAGGGGGAAAAACATTATTTCACTGTGCAGATAAAAGGAAGTAGAAAAGCAGCATATTTATAGCTGGGGAGCCTGGATTCCTTGTTAAGCCGCTATTATCAAATTAATGTCAAAATGCATCAAACAGGCACGAGTGTTCTGGGCCCCTTATGCAAAGTGCTTGCAAATTGGTTACAAATACATTTGTTTACAGGGGACGAGGCAGGAGCGAGCTAATTAGTCATTGTAGCAGGGCTGTTTTGTGTCTTTTTTTTTTATTTTTTTTAACATTTTTTTGGCAATTACACAAACAAGCTGTTTTGAAGTATAAATACACGCTGTGTTACAGCCCCTTTAAAAGGGAATCAAATAGGAATTGTGGGATGCAGAGGGCTTGACATGAGTGGTGTGGGGCATCAGTGCCTCTCCTTGCTGGGCTCTTGGATCCGGGGTGTGGTGTGGAAACACACCTGAGAGCATAGGGAGGATGAGGTGTGGGTGGAAAGGGAACAGCTTGTGGTTTTGGGTTCTCCAAAGGAGTTGATAACCCCTCATATGGTGCCAGTGCCAGGATGGGGATGGTTGTAGCTGCTGCAGCTCGCTTTGCTCCTCAGATGCCATGAGGCTGCAGCCACATCCTGAGCTGGGGATGGGCTGTCCGGATACAGGACCTGTTGAGGTTTCAGCTGCCCACCAAGTATTGTGGGAATTCCCTTTAGGCCTGGGGTATTCTGGGGTGCTTTGGCTATCAGCAGCAGCTGCCAGTTCAAGGTATGAAGCACTGTGTGCCCAGCTTCTGGGTACCAACATTGTTTTGGGGGATGCTTGGATGTAGAGAGCATCCCATGGTTGGGTGACAGCATCCACTCTGCATGAAGAAAGGAGTCTGGTGTTCCCCCAGGTGAATGTGTCTTCAGGGCTTCTTTAACCAAACCTCAGGCTGTGCCTCCCAAACCTGTTAATGAGGAAAAGGAGCAGGAAATCTTATCTGATCCTCAGTGTGGGAATGGTTGGGGGGCAGATGGAAACTTCCCGATGCCCTGCATCTTAATGCATCCCACTCTGGGAGTAAATCACACCTCTGCCACTCGGGGAAGCTGCTAATTGAATCTGCTCTGATGGGAGAGGATGAAGCCAAGAGGCATTTACTACCATTAGTATTAATTTTAATTTGCTAAGAAAGAGAAAGGAGAAAGGAAGGAACCCATTGTTGCCCCTCTCATGCTGGAGGCCCCAATGTTTCTTGGCAGAAGGTGCAAGCAGTCCTGTGGCTGCTTCTCCATTTGGATTTGTTTGTTGTAAATCTGCCCTTCAGGCTGGAATAACCCTTCTGAGCAGGTCCTGTGCTACCAGAGGTGCTGGGAACATTGAGTTTAATGCCATCGTAAAACCCTGCTGCAGTTTCCATTCCCTCGGGGTGGGCAGTGACTGTGCAGGATGGTCGTGCTCAGCACAACTTTCATGCCAGCAAAGCCTGGGGTGCATCAGGTGCTGCCGTGGATGGAGCTGGGTGGCTTCCTGAGATCCCTCTGGGATCAGAGCTTGTGACTTGGTGCAGTGAAGGGACATGAACCCATCTGAGCTCCCCAAGCCCTGTTCATGAGGGTGGTTGATGATCAAGAGGTATTTTGTGTCTCCAGCCTCCCAGCTCCTCCATGGTTTGCAGATGTTGTGTGCAGTCACTAAGCTCATCTGGGTGGGAACAGCACAGAAGAAAATCTTCCTGGAGGACCAAGAGCAGTGGGAGAGGGCAGTGCTTTCCCTGGCCTCCTTCAGCAGCTCTGATGTTTGATCCAGGTTTTACTCTTTTAAAACTCAGAGTAAGGTTTCTCTGCACCTTGGACCTGCTTTTCAGCACTGCCTTCAAACCTCTCATTACCATTTCTTGTCCCGTTGACTTTGGCAGGCTCATTTACCATGGGGAGAGTGACCCACTCCAACGGGATCAGGGTGTATGATTTTGAGGAATGTTCCCATTTCCAGAGTAATCCTAGCCCTGCCCTACAAGCTCTGCAGGAGCACAGCTCAGCTGGTCAGCAAATGTGTGAGCAGCCCATTGCAATCAGGCTTTAACTCAGGCCCAGTTGTTCCAATCAGAATGTGTCTCTCTTCATTTACAGCAGGGCTCTGGCTCTGGTTTGACTGTCACCTCTCTTGATTGTTGGTGACTGTGGCATGGGAATGGATCTTGCTCTGCTTTGAGCTGTGGGTGTTTCATGACTGCTTTTCTTGTGCAGGGGTGTGCCATCATCTCCTTGCTCTGATGGTCGGGAGCAGACCCCCAGTCCCACCCTCTGTGAGTCACACTGGTTTGTACCCTTTCCCTTGGAGAAGGCTGCAGAGCCCAGTGGTTTTGCCTCAGTGGGATGGGACGATGGGGCACACACCTGGGCTTGATTTTCTACTGCACAGTTAATTAGTGTAGTGAAGGCACAGCCTTCCATGGGGCAGTGGCAGTGGCATTGTGTGTGGCAGTGACTTTCAGCTTCCTGATGAACCTTCAGTTTTCAAACTGCCCAAAGTGCACAGGGACCTTCCTTGGTGTGTCCTTGGACATGTTCCTCAATGGCCTTCTCTCCCATGTCCAGAGGGGATGGATGCACTGCCCTTCAGTTCTGGCTCCTGTACCCCCCAGAAGAGGAGCTTCCTGTAGGACTGAGGTGTCCCAGGTTTCTTAAACTCTTGCAAGTTGTCCAGTCCTTGTGCTTGTTGAGCAAACAGGAAAAGATGAAGAGGTTCCCCTCCAGACTGAGGGACAGGGATTGGGTCTTGACCATTTTCCACCCCAGTGGCAGGAAGGGTGTGCAGATACGGGAACAGACACAGCTCTGGGGAGGGCTGGGGGCTCACACACAGGGCTTGGGGATGTGCTGGGGGTTTGCTTGGCTCTGTTCACAGCCCAGAGCTGGTGGTTCCTGTCCAGGAGCTGTGCAGGTGGTGTTGGCCCCTGGCATGGGAGCGAGCCCTGGGGAGCAGAGCTCAGCAGGGGCAGGGAAGGCTGATAAGGCTGTGGGCGCTGCTGGCAGTTCATGGCAACTCAGCATCCTCTTCCTCTCCCCAGGGATCCCACGTGGGCAGCACAAGGGCTGGGCAGTGCTGTGGTCTCTCCTGATAAGCAGCTCCGGTTCCTGCTCCTGCAGATTTACAGCCGGGCAGTGGGGAGGTGGGTGCTGGGCTTTTTCAGTGTGGTGATTTATAGCGGGGCAGGGTGGCAGCTGCTTCCCCAGCCAGCCAGGCCCTGGCACTGCACGGGGTGTTATGGTTGTGAGACTAATCCATGGGTGAGGGAAAGGCTCAGCCAAGGTCACTGCACGGTGGGACACAGGTGGGAGCAGGTGTCTTTCATCCATGGTTTGGAAAATGTTCCCACCATCAGGCTCGCTGGGGAGAGGCTGCCTCAGGGCATCAGGGATGCTTCCAGCCCTTGAATCCCCAATCCCACATGCTGGAGCCCACCAAAGTCAAAGTGAGATAACTGAGGTTCTCAGCTCTCAGCCCCATGTGGGACACCCACAAGTGTCACCAGCCCCACTAAGCAATGCCTGCACTGCCCAGTTGCTTCTCTGTGAGTCCCTTTGATGCAGACCAAGCAATGATGGGAGGGATATAGCTGTGGTAGGCAATGAAGGGGTGATGAGGAAGGAATGGTCAGATGCCATCACTGCACTCCCTTCCATGTCCCAGCTCCTGCCTGGGTGAGCTTCCCAGCTCCTCTGGTTTGTTTTAGAGGCAGCGTGGGGGCCCCAGAGCCCTGCAAACCCTCAGCGCTTGGGGTTTTATTGGCATGTGGAAATAGTTTGGTCTGTTTCAGATCTGGTTGATCACTGACTTTCACACTGCCCTCCCCCCAGAAAGGGCTGACAACCACAGGCGACCCAACCGCACTCATCTTCCTCCCTCTTTCTTCTTTCTCCCCACATTGTTCTCCAAAATCCCAGCTGCTGCTTTTCTCCCCCGCCCCCTTTTCTATCCTCACACGTCAGCTGGGATGGATCTATCTATTTTTTTGTATAAAGGGTCTTGTTTGTTCTTTGTGTTTTTCCCCCCATCCTGGGAGTGTCGGGGTGCCTTGCTATGCCCCATCCTCTGCTCAGGCCATGCAGGGACAGAAGCTCTGGGCACCCTCACTGTGTTCCCCGGGCTGGTGGTGGCAGAGGGGAGAGCCCTGGCAGGGGTGAGGGTGACTCCACAGCCCTTGTTTTACCTCTCTGAGGGAGAAACCTGGCAGATCCTGGGGCCAGAGCTGCCACATTCCTCCCTAATTTATCACTGGGGAAGCGCTAACACAGGGGAATTCCTGGCAAGCCAGCTCCCACGGGGTGGGACAGGATGGGATGGGATGATGGGATGGAGCAGGTCTTCTCTTGACCATGGATCAGCATGGATGGTGGGTTTATATGCCAGTGGCTGACATCAGCTCCTGCCAGCCCCCAGCCCAGCTGCATTCAGGCAGCCAAGCAGATCCCCTGGGACACTCTGGCATTAATGGGAGCCTCTGCCCCGGGGGGGTGTTCAGGAGGGACCCCAGTCCTGGGAAGGGGCTGAGCTGGGCTGCCCCTGGCTCAGGGTGAGGTGGTAGGGTAGGTACTGAGGTTCCTTCTGTGGTTCCTTTGGGTCTTGTCCCCTGACCCTGGGAAAGGGGATATAGTCAAAGCAGTGGACAGCAAGACCAAGCAAGGACTACAGAGGCAGGACCCAAAGAGCTGTTGATACCTGAAGAGATGCTTGGTGTGAGCTCAATGTCCCCATCACGCTTCCTGGCCACCGGCTCCCCTTCCCAGTGCTCAGTGGCTTTTTCCACCTTGAGTCCTCCCACTCAGCTCCTGCCCCAGGAAGGCATCTGGGCAGCCTCAGCAGGGAGGAGGAAACTTTCCTGGACTTGTGAACTCCGGGGTCATTCCCTGTGCCCAGACCTCTTTCCATGCTCCCCTCCTTCTGTGGATGCTGGCTGCCACCCCTGACAGACTGCAGCATACAATGAGTTGCTCCCTCATCAAATTTGGGTGAAATATTGTGAATTAACTCACCAAGACCAGGCTGTCCAGCTGAAATGGAGATGGCTGCATGCTGAGGATCACTTGAACATCCCAGGAGGTGGCAGGGGCCGGGTGAGGAGCAACAAGTGGAGGAAGGCAGCAGTTGATGCCCATGACTGAATCCCTTCCAGGCAGTGGGAGAACCCTCCTGTGGGCTTCATCCTCCTTTGGGTGGGCTCTGGCAGTCCAGAAAGCAGCTGGTGTGCCTCTGGTATCTCCTTCTTCCCTGCACGCCTCCCCATGGGATTGTGCCTCAGAGTCAGCATCTCCTGAGGTGATCTTTTTTTTTTCTTTCTTTTCGTAAAAAATAATTTTAAATGCATGACTGGCAATTCAAGAGAAAACAGAAGGAATGGTTGTTATTGCTGAGGATCTCAGCCCAGCCAGAGGAGACGTGTTCCTTTTTGTGGAATCAAACATCCGTCAGGGAACAGTCATGCAAATTTATTTTGCTTTTCTTCTTTTTATACCTATTCCATTGATCTGCAGCCTGTAGCAGTTGGCTTATGGAGAGAGGTTTGTTAATTCAGGAGCCTTGCAAAGCCTCAGTCGGTGAGGATGGGAGTTTGCCAAAGCTCCTGGCTTAGGGGGATGCTTTGTGCCATGCATGGGGACTGTGGCACCGTGGGCTGGGACACATCCCTCCAAAGGAGAGGGGAGAGCTGTGTCCCCTAGGCAGTGTGTGTGCCCTGGAAAGGAAGGAGAGTGGTTGCCAGCTCTGCCAAAGCCGCTTCCCACCATGGGAAGGGACAAGAACACTTGGTCACAGTGCTGGAACAGTCACTGCCAGCCCTGAGGAGTAAATGTGAGTTAAACCCTTAAAATCACAAGCTGGTCTTGAAAATATCCAACTATGAGATTGTATTTGATTTTTGTTATTGTTACTAGACTCTTCAGTCCATCTGTGTGTTTTCAGGAGTCACCTGCCAAATTTCTCTCTGAGGATGGGAGGTTCAGGGTCCTGTCACTTCCAGGTGAAGTGCTGATGAGAGATGATTCCAGCCCGACTGCTGGCTGAGGATCCATGGCTGTGTTTTGAGGAAGGTGTCAGGCTGCCTTGCAGGGTCTGAGTCTCCAGAGAATCACAGAATGTTTTGGGTTGGAAGGGACCTTGTTCCAATCCCCTGCCATGGGCAGGGACACCTTCCACTAGACCAGGTTGCTCCAAGCTCCATCCAACCTGGTCTCGAGTCTTCATCAGACTCTTTTCCTGGGAATGAAGAGCAGATGGAGCTGCCTGGGCAAGGGCCAGAGACTGGTGCTCTCACTGCTGTGCAGAATCTTCTGTTCTGGAAGGAAGAGCCAAACCCCTTCAGGAGCAGGAGCACATCCAGCGGCCGGAGCCTGAGAAGCCTCACTCCCTGTGACTTTCCCTGTATTCCTGCAATGCTGCTCCTCTCCTGTTCTGCTGGAAGCATTGCTTTATCCTTCCAAAAAATGCCTTTTTTGCTTTAATTATGTTGTTATTTTTTTCCCCAAAAAAGCCCATCCCTGTTTGTCTTTGCAGGCCAGCTCTGGTTCGCTGCAGGGGGCAGGGGCCAAGCCCTCAGCTGATGACTCTGGATGAGTTAAGACACATGTGGGTGCCCCCACCACGTGGGCTTGTGTGGCTGCAGAGGAGCTGCTGAGCATCCCCTGCTGCCGGGAGAACCAGGGAGACGCCTCATTAAAACAATTTGGGAGACATTCATCCGCACCAAAACTTGAATTTATTCTGCCTCTCCTCCGTCTCCTCTTCCTCGAGCAGAGGAGTTTGCTGGTAGGAAGCAGAAAGCACAGGGATGTCTGGGGGGCTCTTGGCTGGAAGTGGAGCGGGGTGGTGGAAACCCAACGACCCGGTGCCTCCTCCACATCCCCCCGTGTCGCCTCCGGCCGCGGGGCCGGGTGTCGCTGCCGCTGCAGATGCTGAACAGTCACAACAACGCCGCGTCTCCCTCGTCCTGACGATGATTTCTCCTGTCGTTTCAGGTATCGCCTCCTTTCCCTGGGCTTCTCCTCAGCCCAGCGACGACTTGTCTGAATAATTCAGCTGAAGACTCGGGATCACAAATAAACGCGGGGTAATTGCTAACAGCTCGCAGGCAAGCCGCTGCCAGAGCACGGCTAAACTCCCGGTGAATTATTTATCCGCTGTGAATCATCTGCCCGGCCCTGCTACGGAAGGAAAGCTCCTTCCCAACCTTTGCCTGACGAATGGCCTGGCTGAGGGCGACTCTCCGGGTACTGACTCAGCCCTTTCTCAGCTCCCTGCCTGCAGCTCCTGCTGCTGGGTGCCTGGGTAATTCCTAAAGGTTTGGGTCACGCTGGCATCCTTCAGGTAGCAGGGTCTTATTCCCAAACCATCCTGTGGCTGCAGAATTCCATCTCTCCGTGGCAATCACACTCTGCCTCACTGTGTGAGATGGAGTGTCTCTTGTTCGGGGAGATGGACGGGGCTCCCTGGATGCTCTTCCCACCTAAGAGCCCTGGGAAGTGCAGCTGGTGCAGGGATGGAGTTGGGGATGCAGGCTGGAGAGTTCCTGCAGGATGCTCACTGGCTTAAATGAGGTACCGCTGCGAAACTGATTTGTGATGAGGTCCCTCCTCCTGCTCCATCCATGAAGATGTCCCTCATCCCACTCCTCAGCAAGTACCTCTGTGTTAAGCCAGGTGCTGGGAGCTCTCTCCTGCCCATGGATGACGGGGTGATGGCCTCTGTGGGCTTGTGGGCATATCTCTGCCCACTCCTCCCCCCAGGAAAACATAGGAATGGCCCTCAGAGGTGAGGAGCTGCTGGCCTGGGCTCATCAATCTCCATATGCATCTAAAGAAGAAGGGGGGGAAAAAAGATTTAGGAGCAAGATCAATACTGAAAGAGCCTGTCTTTTTTTCTTTCCCCTCTGCTCCTCTGGGGGTGGGAAACTCGAGGCAGGTACCGCTAGTAAATCCTCCCTGCTACCTGGATGTAAATCAGGAGGGAGATGATGGATTTATGGGAGTCCAGCCTGATTTATGTTCCCATGCCTGGTCCCTGCAGGTCAGCACGTGGTCCTGGGGAGGTGAAGGGCTGGATGGGGACCGGAGCCACCACCGTGCCTCCTCCTGCAGCTGAGGTGGGACTGGGGTGGCACGGGGGTGAGTTTTCTGGGACTGGGTCTGGAGTGCCCTGTGGGGTGACTGCTTTGCTTTTTAAACCCAGTTAAGGGGAATTTAGGACTTTTTGCTTTGCCTCTTTCTGCTGGAGGTCAGGGAAGTGCATCCGAGTCCCAAAGGGAAGCAATGTCCTGCTGGGAGCTGACTTTGTGGCTTGGTGGCATTTCTCCCAGTGATGCTCTCCTCCTCCATCCTTCCTCCTCTCCCATCCCAAGAGCCAGTGAGGATTTGCTGCCAGTGTGGTTGGTTTCCCCATGGAAGAGGGGGAGATTTTTCCTTGGGAAAGTACTTCTCTGAGGACTTTGGAAGGCCCCGGGGGTGGTATGGGGGGTTTGTCCCAGCTCTGGGGCTCCCTTTACCAGCCCTCCCATGTCCCTGGCCATGGCAGGGCTGGAGCAGGCACGGGGAGCTGTTGTTATTCCTCTCATGCAGCAGGAAGGATTTCTGCGAGTGCCATAAACCATCACGTGGGCAGAGCCTGGGTGAGCTCTAATTGCTTCTATTTGCATAACGAGGCGAGGCTCAGCATCCTGCTGATATTTGAAAGAGGAAAATCAAAATCAGCTCTAGATAAACAACTCCCCCCCTCCTCCAATCCCTACCCCCACTCCTAATTTGTGCATTTTCTCCCTTAATGCAAGTTTTTCAGCTTTTTGGTCTCTTCAGAAGCATCGAGACCACCCCCTGGGACCCTTCCCCAAGGAGTTTGGGTGCTGATGGGTACTACCCTTCTCCTCCAGCTGCGGTGGTCTGGGGGTTTTCCCTGGAACTGGCAGTGAGGGATGATGGGTGGAGGTGTCTGAAGGGGAGCTGGAAAGGATCAGAGTGGGTTTGGGACTGGAAACACAGAGCCCCAGCTGGAGATTCTGGGCTCAGAGTGGGAGCGGGTCCTGCTCGGGCATGGGACTGTGCAGGGCTGGAGGGTCTGCGGCCAACCCGGGCT
>VXBX01004385.1:0-46330 GCA_013400415.1 Scytalopus superciliaris
GCTGAGGAAGCTGGGATTGTTTATTCTGGAGAAGAGTAGGCTTAGAGGTGAGTCATCACTCTCTATAACTACCTGAAGGGAAGTTATAGGCAAGTGGAGGTTGGTCTCTTCTCCCAGGCAGTCAGCAATAGGACAAGGGGGCATGGGCTACAGCAAGAAGGAGAGGTACAGACTGAACTTTATGAGAGCTTTATGCAGAAACAGTGAAAAAGGAATATGGCTCTGTGAACATTGAAAAGAAGGAGGAGACAGGATAGGAAAGGTGTGGATCTTGTGCTTCCTCACTGTACCTGCAGTACCTGTGACTTTTAGGAAGCATAGTGAGTTTTGCTCAAGAGAGGTATGTAATAGGGGGTGTCAAGTCATGGAGAAAGAGGCTAGGGGACAAAATCATAATTCCAGGAAAGAAAGAATGGATTTATCATGGGAAATGCATGTATAAGGGGAAAGAAAGTGACAAAGAGGTGTCAAGGCCGAACAGAAAATGGAAAAGGAATAAGGGATCAAGGGGTGAATTTGAGAGGGGAGCTTTTCAAGGAATAATGGATGACTTGGAAAGGAAGTGATATTTATGGAGTGAGTATCAGGGGATTTTTCAAAGGAGGGAAGAATTAAAGAAAGGTACAAAAGATGGAAAATACAGGAATTTTATGGGAGAATGGAAAGAAGGAGATACATTTTGAGAGAGGTTCAAGAGCAAAAGTGTTGTGACAGGAGAAAGAATAGGAGCAATATAAAGGGAGGAAGTGGGCAGACAAACAATGGAAAGCCAGTGGGTGGTAAACTACAAGAACTCAAACTATCCCTTTCTGACTGTGGCTGGCAGTAACCAATGTGCTGTATGACTGAGCAGCTTTCATTGACTCAGACTGTCAGTTTGGGAATAACTAAGGGTATCACTACTCTGTCACTCCATATTGCTCTGATGTAACTGTATTTCACTCTGATGGAGCTTGAGTTGTTTAGAGGCGTTAGTTTTCTTTCACTGTAGAACTAGTTCACTAGCTCAGGCTGATTATCACTAGTTCATTAGCTCTACAGTGCTCTGATAATACCTGAGCTACCGTGGTTGCAATGTTTCTTCTCTCTGAACTTGCTCATTTGAAGAGTGTAAGTATTTCAGAGTTTTTTTAATGGTGTCAGATGAGAAGAAAATAATAAAAATAGTTTTAAGTACAACTGTGAAATATATGAGCTAAAAGAAAAATTAAAAAGAAAAAGCCCATCATTTACAAGAATTACAGAATTATTTTAGCTCAGACAGTTACAGCTGATGGAAGAAATCTAGTTATTTTAAATCCAAAGCATCTCATGCTTGTATAAGAATGCTGATACTTTCTTCTTTAGAAGTAGTAGAGAAGGTCAGTTTGAGTCCAGAGTGCCCTGAAGCTCTTTGTACAACAAAGAGTAAGAGATATAGAATAATTGGAGATTCAAAGTATGGAGATTCAAAATATTAATCTTCCATGTCTTTCCCCTCTGAAAAACAAAAAAGAAAGAGAAGTGAATATTCAAGTTTGATTGTTTCCTCTCAGAGAAACACTGTGTTGTAATTTGCTCAGCTCTGGAATAGGATCCCTAATAGGGTATCCCCCTGTTCAGTGGAGTGTACTCTTCCCTGTTATCTGTTCTTCTTGTAAAATCAAGATGGTCTAGGTTAGGGTTTTTTTGTTTGTTTGCTTGTTTTGAGGGAGTGTTGTTTGGGTTTTGTTTGTTTGTTTTTGTTTTCTTTTTCTCCAGAGAGAGACAGCTGCATTACTTTCTTATAGTCTCACGACTGTGAAATGTCATCATGGGAAAGGGTCATACAAAGATGATGATCCCTTTGAACCATGTTCAGTGTATTAACATTTCAAGTGCAGCTTATTGTGGGACTCACCTGGCACTGATATAGCTACTCTGGAGGCACAGAATTCTGAAGTGGTCTGGAATAGGCAGCCATTGTCAGCTGCTGGGAATTATGCCTCTTGTTCTTTGTCTAGTTTGCTCTTCAACTTATATAGTAAATATTTTGTGGCCTTTGCCAAGTAAGAATTTGAGTTGCAAATTCCAAAAGGCTGTAGCTACTTTGACTGCTACTCTCTTACAGGAGTTTATTGAGCTAGACTCTTATTTTTCCAAAAGGTTTTTTTTAGTTTTCCAAAAGCTCTGTATGCCTTTGCTAACCTGTTGTCTATCTCTTTGTCAGTTTTACCATCTGAGGAAATGATGCTTCCCAGATAGGTGAACTGCTGGACTGACTTAAGCTCTGATTTGCCTATGGTGATGTGGGGATGGTGAAAGACTTCCTGAAGTGCAGATTGATAGAGAACTTCCGTCTTCTTCAAGCTGACTTCCAGCCCAAAAAGCTCAACAGCCTCTGCAAAGCAGGATGTTAGAAAAGAACAAAGATCAATGTCTACAGAGCCATTGTACTGTCCANCAACATAGAAAGAGCCGTGTCTTGCCAATCCCACCCGAGGAGACTTTCCACTGTGCCTTTTGCAACCGGACTTGCCTGTCTCACATTGGCCTTTTTAGCCACCAGCGCCCTTGCAGCAAGTGTGGGGAGAGCCCTTCTCAAATCTTCATTTGCAAAACCTAGCCATGATGATGATTACTCTCTTACAAAACAAATAGTTGAGTTGTGTTCAAGGGTGGATGATTTGGACATGCAGACAGAACTTCCTTGTCCAGATCTCTATCTTTGTGTTCCTTCTTTCTTTACATGTTGAAGTAGATCTGGTGCTTGTTTACACCTATAAACAAGATGTTTATATTCCCCCAATTTTATTCTATAATTAAGTATGCAAAAAAATTTGGTTTTCAGCTTAATTCAGCTATAGATCTCTCTTTTTCTTTTATACCACTGGATTGTAGTGCCTATAGATATGAGTACCTTCTTTCAGCTTTTTTCTCTGTGGATTTTCTCAGCTGCCTGAATGAACTCTACTTGAAGAATTAAGTAACTGATTATTTTTGTGAGTTTCTTTCTTTCTTTTTTTTTTTTTTTCCTTCCCAAAGCAACAAACTGACCAAGCTGAGCTTTATTCTGACTGTGTTAAGAAGTTCCACTTTTTACAGAGTCGCTCTTCAATTTCTCTGTGGAATGCTTCTGTGCCTTTGCCTTTTTCAAAAATTACATCATCTTGAAAGCAATAGAACATGGGCTTAGTTTTAATCCAATAACTTTTTAAAGTACTTTTATCACAGTACTCTCACAAATTGTATTTTTGCCAGCTTCAGAATCATATTTGCTTCATGAACTTGTTTAAGAGATTAGATCAGCGCTGCAAGTTTTATTGTTTTGTTGATTTCTTTTACCTGGTAATGTAATTGACAGGAGCTGATAAGCCTGTAAACTTAAAAATAAATATTGAGTGTGCTTCCAAACTAATAGCTCATTCATCTTCATCTGCAGTGTTGTCTGTTGTCCCCGTGAAGAATTACTCTGAGCTAGTGCTGCTCTTACTCCTGATATGAACACTGTGCTTATACCTATGCACTTTTATGGAAGTATGTAAACAATTGCATATTTTTCAAAATATGAACTTCCAAAACCATCGTATTTTCATTATTTACTTTACCAATGTTCTGGTCCCTGATTTTCAGAGAGTGACTTTGTGATTTTCCCAGCAGAATGGCACAATACTGTCTGCCTCTACTGGGGTTTTTTCATGGTTATTCTGTCATTATTACTTCAAAGTTTACCTTGTAGTCCTCCTCTAAACTTTCCTTTTCTTTACAGTGTCATAAGTTGTTATGAAAATAAAAAACCTTTCATTTCTACTCAGACTAGAAAAGGTAGCCAACTTATTTTACCAAAAATTAAGTATATAATCCAGGAGAGTGCTTCAAAGCCAAATTTCATTCCATCTTTCTTACTCTCATTCTTTGTCGATAAAGCAGAAAGTAATGTTTAAATCTGTTTTAGTTACCACCTATGTACCCTGCGAGTTTGGGGCAAATGGCTTGCAGTCTTCACTGAGTTCTTGCTTGATTTGTCTTGCAAACCTAAGGTTCTGTTGAGGCACTCACTCACTACCAACAAAGGCATGATTCTCACCTCCTGTTCATGAGCCCAACTTGTCCCAGCCTTCTCTCCAGCTGCATGCTTGTGTGCCTTACTGAGAATGGACCTCCTTCTGTACTGTATTTCTTAAGTTATAGAAAGTGTGCCACAGGTATCTCAGTCATTAGCAAATTTGACAGGAATCTATCGATCACTTTTTAAATGTTTCATCTGTTTAAAGGTGTTTTCCTCATGCTGAGAGTCTAAATTAAACTAAAAACAATGAAAGAAAAACTGAATATTTCCCATAAGACAATAAACTTCCAGTGATCAGTAGTTCGGAATTTCAGAGTGAAACTGAGAAGTAAAGTTTGTCTCTTCACTGTGAACAATTCTCTTAGAAACTAAACTGTTTGATAGTTGCTTTTAACTTTCCTCTTTTTGTGTTGACACTCTTAGGGGCATCACTCCTAAAGATTAACTACAATGTAAATATTTTAAAATACAGTAATGACTGTATTCTCACATATTGATTACCTGAAAGTAGCTCCTAGAAAATTAGACTGAAAGTAATTCTAGTTTACGAAAAGACCTCAGTTGGTGTTTATGTTATTGCACAATTGCAAAAGGAGGTTATCATTATACTTCAAATGTTCATCGTATTAAATGCAGAAAATAAATCATTCTGACTGCAGAAACACTAGTTTATGGCTACAAATTATTGGACTGTAAATTACCTTCTTGAAAAACATACTTTTAGTCTGGAATTCTCTTAGAAGCAATCTTTATGATCTCATTAGTTTTCCCCTTTGCGGCAGAAATTTAAATAATTTACCTTTTAAATTACTAATTCATAGAAGAGTAATTTGAGAGTGTTTGCGTTTTATAAAGCTCACCCATTAAATTATTTATCATCTGATATAATTTCAATAGGCATTTGTTCAATTTTTCATGCTTTACATACAATCCCATTAGCACAACAATACCCCACAGTGTAGGTACTGGAGAGAAGCTCCCTATTTCTAAGCAGAAAGATGCAAATGAATATTTTGAAGCAAGATAACGTATCTTTGCTTGTCCCTTCTAATTCTGTCTCCTGATGTGCCTTGTTTATAATATATACTATAACCTTGTACTACATTTGCCACTGCAAATTACTGGCAGTATGGAAACAAAATCAAATGTATAATACTTATGATGAGAGGGATTTACACTGGCTACTTAATCTTGTTTGCAGGAGCAAAACTTGGCTCGTTTCTAGTGAAGTGCTTGGAGAATCAGCTTATGGGTGAAACACAATTTAATGAGGCATCAGTGTGAACCACAAGGAAACTTGTTTCTTGTAGTTGAATATGAGGTCAAGGGTTGTATGTGTGTGATGAGGATTAGTACTTGTGTGGTGATGGAGGGCTGCATATAACCTTGTGTTGGGTCAGATACAAGCACTAAGCCTAAAGCTTTTGTGTGTGGTGTGACTGATGGATGGCAAAAAAAAGTAATTTTGATTATTTATTTATGTATTATACTAAGCAACATAGAATCCCTTTTGGTGGACTTTTATTGGAATATGATTATTTAAATAGAAAGTTGTTCCCTAATGCAAACTAAGAGCGCTTGTGTGGTGAGGCTCAGTGACAGCATGTATGTCAGAACTTGACCTGTGCTGATATTTGAGTTGACTATGTATTTCTGTTTTGCTTTCATTCATTAAACTCTGTATTTCAATCCTAGGTCAAATAATATCCATAGGATTGCTTGTCTAAGATAACACTGTAATGCATACCATTATTACTTGATGGCAAATAATAGTATTAATAATAATGCTATAGATAATTATGCTGCAGATTACTTCTACTTACTGCTTGAATCTAAGATTTGAGAGTATAGATACAGTATATAATGTAGTATAGAAAAATTGTGAGCTTTACTGAGAGAGAAGGATATAGACCTCAAGGGTCTGATCCTGTGGGGTGTGTTTGAGCTACAAGAAAGATTCGTTATGTGAATGAAAATTTGTCAGGAAACTTATAGCTGTTGTACTCTACAGGGTGAATTTGCAAATGTACCAGTGTCATCTTTTTTATTGGTTAAATGTAATCCTTACTCCGTGTTCATTTGAGTAGATAGTAAATTAGTCCAATAACTTTTTTGTTGTTGTTCATTTAAAGTAAACTTGTGGTTTCTGTGATTTTTTTTTTTCTTTTACTTTCTTTTTCTTCTTTTGACTCATTAATATCTTATCAGCTTGGGCTACTAATATCCACCTTCCCTCCTGCTTTCAGGGAACCTAAGCAGTATTAGGTCCATATAGTAACTCATGCTCATGCTTCGACTTATTCAGTATACAGTCTAGAATGGTGATTTATTTGTGTAGACAGAGACTAAATATAAAATGTTCAAAGTGATAGTAGTTTGTGCTGTTATGTGTAGAATTGGCTCAATGACATTTCAAGCAAGATGAATTGCTTTGAAACTTGTTTGATGAAATTTCTGTCTGTCTTCTGTTTGCACCTTTTCTTGCAGCTGACTTACATTCTTAAATTCTGGCATCAGAATTATAGGCTAAATTAAGTAATTACTGCTCCTTGTAGTTGTTTTTAGTGGTTCATTGAAGGACAGTGGTATGTAGAGAAATGGAAAGGAATTTGTCATTGGTCATATGGCAGATTGTCACTGCTATGATTTCTGTTTTTATTTGGATGACTGTCTCTTGTAGATGCATGAAACACAACTTTTATTTATTTATTTTTTCATTTTCTGTGTGAACCTTTGCCTGGTAAAGTAAATTCTTAACAAAAGTGTGAACAGCCTGCACAAACTTCTAGTGGAATTCTTAGTGCTATGTCATCTATTTGCAAGTTTGTCTTTCTTTAAATATGATGTGGTAATTGATAAAACATGCTCACTCCATCAGTGTGCTTTCTAATACAGTGTTTTCATTATTTAATTTCCAGAAATACACTGAGAAATAATTCTAGGTAGTGAAATCAAGAGGATTCAACTGTTTCACTTTAGAGCTATTTTATCTGCTTTCATAGTGTTGCCATATATGTAATAATTTATACACATGCAATTTTGAGGGGAATTACATCTCAATTTTTTTAATTTGGCATGATTTTCTGTGGATGAGATACCGAGATATGAAAGTGATACTTTTCTACAGTATTGTTTTAAAGTAAATGTTAAATAACTTTTTCTCAGCACAACAAAGAATTAAAAAAAAAAAAGAAATCCAAACTGTTACATAGTTTTTGATGCTGCACATAGATCTGAATTGTACTACAGGCAAAAGAAAGAATTTCTGAGGGTTGGGTTTTAGTATCCACAGATTGCTAGAGTAGTACCTAGTCCAGTGATAAGAAGAAATTAGCTACAAGAAGTTTGCTGAAAAGATCAGTTTCATTTTAATTGTTTGAATGTAAAATAGTCAAACATTGGAAAATATATATGTTCATCAGTCATGATGGATGACAATGTAGATTGAAAAAAAAATTCCTTTAAACTTACAAACAAGTTATTTTTTGGTAGTTCTCTGTGCTTCAGCAGTTTTTCATAAACCGCTTTATTTTTCACATGAATACTTCTGTTATGTTTCTTTTTTCACATGCATAAGAGAAGAGTTCTAGTTGTGGGTTGTTTTGTACTGAAGAGGACTCCCTAATGGATAAAGGTGATATGTGGGTAGAGCTCTTACAGTGCAGAGTCCTGATCTGAGAGAAGGCTATGTAATGTCAGAGGTCAGCCCTGCTGATTGGAGACTGTAGAAGGTATAAAGACCAAATATTGAGTTATGGGTTTGGAGTTGTCTGAGATAAGACAGTTAGAGGTTGCCAGCTGATTGTGTATTGGTTTATTTTTTTAAAAAGGACATGGGGAATAAAAAGGAGAGAAATCCAAAGCTTCCAGATTTCTATCATTCTTCTCCACTAAGAATAGCTTGATAGAATACCTATTTTGTAGCTGCACATGTATTTTTTTCATTAGAAGAACAAAGTCATATGATAAATGTCTCAATTTAAAAGAAAACTGAGATGTCTATCTGGACTAGGAAGGTGGCCTCTTCCCAGAAATCACCACAACCTTTGAAATTAAGAGATTTTAATCAGAAAATGTATAGAAAAGGGTAACAGTTCTTAACTACAAATGTATATAACCAAACCCAGAACAGAACAAACAGCAACACCGTAATCAAAACTTTCAAAAAAAAAAAAGTTCTGTCTCTGCCCCTTTCAGTACAATTATATTTATGGACAGGGGGAGGCCATGCCACGCCTTGGGAGGCAGCAGCCGCAAAGGTCACTTGCGAGCTCAGGTGAGACTGGTTCAAAAAGAACTCACATGGGAAAATGATTGCCACAGGGGACGTGCTGAAACATCTCCCGTGGGCAGTGTAGAGACTCTCCCCTCATCCTTGTCTGAAAGCATTGGGGGGGGATGGGGGTTTTAGCAACTCCCCTGCAGGTGGCGTTGGCACTCAAGGAGGCTGTAGCAAATCCAGGTCCCAGCAACTGCTCTCTCTCTCTCTGAAGAACAGCAGAGGATGCATGGAGTTGGGGTGCTGAGCTAAGGGAGCTTCCTCCAAGTGCCTCCATCAGCCCGGCAAATGGTGACTGGCACCTGCACCTCAGCCAGAGCAAAAGAAGTGTGTGAAAAAACCCAGAAAAACCTCTCTTCCCCCTGCCCCACCTCCCCCCATCTTCCCCAGCCATTAAGTTGGAATACAGTTACCAGCCGTCCTTTGTTAGCTGGTTCTAGGAGTCGGTAGTGGAGGTTGGACTTTCAGCTCCCAAAGCTCTGTGTTAGTAAGGCAGAAAAAAAAAAAAAAAAAAAGGCAATGGAAGATTTTGAAGTTATAGCAATAAATTACAGACCATACAAAAAACAATCATGATCTAGTTAACTGAAGAGGAAAAAAAAATATTTTGGCATACATGAAAATGAAACCACTGTGTAAGTATAGAAGGACCAGTGATAAGTGTGCAATAAACTCTTTAAAAATTTTATTCCCTTTATGGGAATTTACTCCACTGTCAGTGGCATGCTAGTATGGATAGACTTCAGCGTGGGTCAGATGTCTGCATTTCAAAAGCAGAAAATTATAACTGTAGCTGTGCCATAGTAATTTTCAGCTCACTTGGAAATAGGATAGTTGTACACATGTCCAATGAGATTGTTGTGATAGACTGGGGGTAGGTTTGTGTATGAGAGATTCTGTATTTTAACAGCTCTGACCATAGTCCAAACCCCTTACATGTTGTCGAACTAATTTAAGAAAGCACTAGAAAATCACAGTGAATTGGAAGCCTGAAAAGATTTCAAAACTTCCACAGAATTCCTGAACTGGTAGATTAGTGATAAAGATTTTAGCATGGGAAGCCTGATGGATTGATGCCGAGAATCCCTGCCCCAAAAGGCATAGAAAACTGCACAAAGACAAATTTGTGTCTTTATACAGCGAGGTATTTATTAAGGCAACGTTGGGGAACCCCCAGCTTGCCCTGGACAAAGAGTTCCAAGATAGTTAGTGTAAATTCAGGGTATTTATACAATTTCTGTGAGGGATTACAACCTTTAGTTAATCAGGGGAGGGGAAGAGAATGTGTATTTATGACCACGAGGTATAGGAAGGGCAAAAAGTGACACAAAGCAGACTTCCAGGCATTCTTGAAGGTACAGGATAATGACCATCTGGAAGCTTGCCTTATCTTTCAGAAGGTCTCTCCCAGCATTTTCCCAGGGTTTTACTGACCTTTCAGACAGGCCTCTGCTAGTTAAGCATTCCCTAGGAAATTTGTGTTACATTATTTGGGGATCTTAGGTTTTGCTCTGCTTCAGGATTATCACTCCCTTTTGCTGCATAATGATGTCATATTATAGGAAATTTCCTTCCTTAATTAAGTATAAAAACAAAGGTTGGGCCTTTTTAAAGCATTCAATACTTTTCTCTTTAGAAGAAAGGGTTGAATATGAAAATATTTTTGTCCTCATTACCATCAGTACTTTAGTGTCTATAAGGCTAGCTTTAACTGCCCTTATGAAGCATGCTAGTCACAGTTGATCATGAAAGTTAAATCCACCTTGCATATGTTATGGCCTTTGTGGCTTAACAGCCTCATCTGAACAAGATCATTCATCCTTTTCCTTCATTGCCCTGATGCATTCACTTGTTAAAAATGTATGTAATGGGAAAACATGCCACTGAACTAGTAATGCAATTGCAATTATATGGAGACTGGAAAAAATATATAAAAAATAAAAGTGTTTTCCATGACATTTAACAGGAAGCAGTGTAGATGCTTTTCTACAGAACAATCATGATTGTGTCATGAAGGACTCCAGTTTTTAACTCTTCTGTTCTGAACATTAATCCTGGGTGAAGGATCATAAGTAGAGAAATGAGTTATTTGCAGGAAGTACATAGGCAGTGTTATTCTTTATGCAGCAGGGGAAGAAAACTGTGTGGTAAACCTAAGGTTTCTGGAGTTTTCCAGATATTCTTTTAAAATTCTCCCGAGTATCCACCTGGAATTTTTTGCTTCGATCTTCAGAGATATTGAGGATGTTGTAAATGATATGTATACAAGTACGTGGATCTGGACCTAAGACTTCAGTTCTGAAGTAGCCTTTTCCTCCTTGAACTTCATAATGTAGGAAAATTTTTGGACCCAGAGAACCTTATAAAATCAGAGTACAAGGAGGAAAATTGAGAATATGCCATTGCCCTTAGTATTTTTATTCTTTAAACAACCACTAGGGTGCAGTGATGTTTGCCGCCAGCTTTTAAAGCATACTGAGACCAGTTTGCCATCTCTGTTTATAACCATAGCTGAAATATTCACGGCAAGCAATAGATTAATGCTTGCTTAGGAAAAAAAAAATTGCAAAATTTACTTCAAATAAAACAGAAAGGAAGCATTTTACCTTCCAAATGTTCACAGGTGAACATGGCTTCATATCTCTGAAGAAAAACAAAGTCTTTAATCTGTTGTAAAAATTTGTGGTGGAAATCTATCCATGAAGGCCAGCTGAGTCATTGCCTTACACTGATTTTGGACTTTCACTGGTTTAGATTTAAATGAGGCCAGTTTTTGCTCTCCCTGCCACTTGTATTATTGGTATGAGTAGAAAGAAGGTTGTTCTGTAAACAAGAAGAAAATGATTGAGGGGATCTATTTCTCTGTTTTAATGAGCAATTAACAAGTTGGTCTTTCAAAGAAGGATTGCTAAATAACGTTGTCAAAAAACCTTTATTTTTGAGAACACTTACTTTTAAGGTGTTAGTGAAATTGTGAGAATAAGTACAAGATAAAGCCCTTGACAAATGATGTTTGTGTCAATTGCTTTGAATTAAAAGTAAGATCTTGGGAATAATTAAAAGCCTGAAAAGCTTATTCTAAACTAGATCAAACTAAGATGAAGACATGAAAAGAAAACTCGGATATTACTGCATTTTAAAGTGTTTGCTCTGTATATAGCCATAACAGTACCTTGTTTAGTGAGCTCTAGCCTTTCCAATTATTGAATCAAATTTTACATGTGTACACAGAAATGTGTTGTCAGAGTATACATATGTAAAAAAAACTCTGATATTTATGTCTTGCCTGTCAAGAACAGTCTAAAAGGAGCTGTGGCATCACTACTCCCTATGCATATTTCCCTGACACTACAGGTATTCATCTCAGTACCTATGCTGTGAGGACACTGTTCTCATAGTGCTTCTAAGGCACTTGAAATGGCAAGTCTGACATGTTTTCTGAACAGTCATCAATCCTGTCTAGTGCGTGAATGGCCTCTCTCTGAAACAGCAAAGCTCACTCTTCTGAAATACTGTGGGTAATGCTCTTTCCAGACTACTAGTTAATTGTTTCACTTTGAAAATAAGGGACTTGGATGCATCTTGTTCTTGAAAACGCAATTCCTATCTGTGAAGAATGAGAGAAAAGTTGCTATTCTCTGCAGTGAACTAATTGTTTTCCATTGTCAGTCATGATCTGAGAGTGCCTCTGGGATCTGTCCTCTTAGAGGATTGAGTCTCATCCCAGCTAGGTTTTAGTACCTACTAATTACAGCGCCAGACAGGAATTAACATTAAACATCTCTTGGGTTTAGGCTCCTATATAACCAGCCTGGGTACTGAACAGTTAATTATGTTACAGGTTTCAACAGGGCAATAGGAATCTTCCATGTCAGGATCTGTGTGCCATCCCTCATCACAACAAAAATATTTAGCATGTACTAAGTGTACTCCAGGTGATGGGTTAGAAGTCAGGATTGCTTTTCTTTTTTTTTTTTTTCCCCCAGTTGGTATTAATTGAAATCCTTTGTGACACTGCAGCTGTGGATGTGATAGAAAACATTCCTTTCTAGGGTCCCAGAGGAGAAGGCAGAGAATATATTCAATCTAAAAGCTACTGTGAGTGTCTGGATTTGAAAGCCAGAGCGTGCTGATAATGAGTTGGAATTCAGACCAGAAGTGTGCTTTTGAAGTTAACCTTCTGATGATCCACACTTACTGAAATTTGTCCCAGGTTGTGGAACTTTTCTCAGACTCTCTGAACCCAATTCCTTTGAGGACTCAAAAATAGAAGATTTGCTCCAAGAGTAACTTGATATTCTCCTTCTAGTGGATTCAGTGCATGCCACCAGATTTCACCCAATAAGTGCAAACCTCCTGAAATGCATACTGTGCAGTTCCTGGTTCTTTTGCAGTAATAACCACTTTATTCTGCATCTACTGCCATTGAACTACACACTTGCTAACATAGTCAGCAGGATAGGACCAATCCTGCTAGAATAAAGGGCACAGAAGATAATTTTTCCTGTTTTACCCAGATGACCTGAGAGGTTTCCCTCACAAGAACTCACCTCATCTAGAGATATAGAGAAACCAAGCTGCTATTGTTGTTTTAGTAGGCTAAAAACCAATTAGTTTTACAGAGTGAAAGCCAGCAAGGTGTTCAAGGTTTGGATTAGATATTGAGTTAAATTGCTTTATTGGAAGGATGAAGCAGCACTGGACCGGGATCTCATAGGATTTCTAGGTCTTGGTTAGACAGTGCCATGAATCTAATGCTGGCACTCATCCTGCTTTGAGCAGGTGCTTTTCACAATTTTCACACTGGGTTGGTATATAAGCTTGGGGACTGAGGGGAAACATGAAAAGCTGTAGTAGTTCCAGCTAGGCTGGCCAGGTTAGGAAATAGCTAATCAGTTATTCCTCTTATAAAACCAGTCTTCTATAACTTTAGCTTTATGCCTACACTGTGCCTATAGCTACATATTTGATTGCAGAGAAAATATGAAACTGTACTTGGTTTATACAGTTAATAGGGGTGTTTTTTAATCGCAGCAAAAACCATATGTAAAACTGAAATAAACTACATAAATGAGTTTTCTGTATGTTTCACTTTATCTGTATTTCATATAGAATCTGTACTTGGATCTCTTTTAAATGCTAAGAGACAATACATCTAGTACTCAGACTTTATGTGAAGGCATAAATGACATTCTGTACGTATATTTCCTGAAGTTTTTCAGTTTAGCCACCCCATATGTTTAAAATTCAGCCCCCCCAAACTGACTAAAGTCTATTTTTCTTTTTTTTCCTTTGGAACTTGAGTCATAACTTTTCAATACTGAGGTTTGGAAATAACTGTTTCCAACAAAAAACAATTTATGAACTCAGTATATTTTAAGGTTATGGAAGCTTGTTAACAGTTGAAGTTATCTTCTAAAAGAGTAACTGTAAGATTTCTTCTTTAATTTACTGTTTTCATTGTAAATAAATAATTTGAACCCTCTTCCATCATCTTTGAGAAGGAAACAGTGAGATAAGATTGATTAAGAAGCTGTAACTTGTCCAGGTAATCCATGGAAAGCTGAAGGATGTTGTCCACTTTCGACAGAGGTCTCCTCTTCTTCACGGGTACTTCCCTAGATGTAAGTCACTTTTTCATGCAAGAGAGTCTGTTTTCCTACTTTCTTATTTATTTTAACTACATTTGGATAAAGATATAATAGACAAAAAGTTTGAACAGTGAAAATTTAGCACTGTAATGATAACCCACTGTTGCAAGGTTGTTGAAGTCCTAGGCCTGTTTATTTAGTGGGAAAAAAATGTGCAGTTGCTTTCCAAATTTGAATTATTATCTATGACTAGAGTAGTCTTACAGCACACCTAAAGTAATAGCAGTTATTTAAATATTCTTTAAGTATTTAAGTATTCTTTAAGATGCCTTTTTTTTTTTTTTAAATTTCTTTTAGTAATTTTTTTCTTTAGAGATACAGACAGGAATAAACAATTTGGAATTGTTCTGCTGACATGAGTTTTTTTGTTTTAATACTGAAAAATCTGCTCTTCATGCAGAGTTAATTCATTTGGATATGTATGCACATGGTATAAATAAATGCACTATTAAATACATAAAAACAATTTTTACCTATCCAGCTCAATAAATTAAGTCCACTGAAATGATTAAAGAAGGGCCTGGAAACTTACAGGTATTTTTCACTGGGCTTTGAAGTGGTCAGAAGTGAAACTGTCCTTCATGTAAGATCCAGTCTTCATAAAAATAATCTGTTTAATTCTCTTAACTATTAAGTGAGTAACTGGTGAAATTATTAAAAACCCCCAGTCTCCAGGCCTACCGTCTATTCCTGCTTTACTTTCCTGTGACATTTTGTTGAATGAGTTGACAGACTTGAGCAGCATTAAAATGTACAAGTATTTTAAGCTTCTCTGTATTTGATAATGATGATGCTTGATTGCTGAATGAATGCAAGGTTATAATCATCTCCCTTGGCTTTTTTGTCATTCATAAACTGCTTGAGCTGCTCTCTGCTGGCTTATGACATTTCCAGGATCTCTCAAGTGGATTGTAACCTTGTGTGTGCTCACTGAATTCCAAGGACTGGTCCTTCTAAATGCTCTTTGATGAGATGAGCTTTTATTCCTCTGTTATTTAAAATAGGATTTTGTGCCATACAGCTTGATTCTCAGCGTATTAAAATGCTCACAAAACAAGGTTTCTGAATAGGAAATGAAAAGTAATTTAAAAATGTCCAGGTCCTCTGTTTGCTGCTTAGAGATTTCATATCTTTATTGTAATATATTTAATGATAACCAAGTAAATGTGGCTTTAAAAATAATTTAGGAAACTTGGCCTAGATTTCATTATTTGTGATAACTGTTTTGTCATCAGAGCATTTTCTACCAAAAAACAACGGATATTGGACTAAATAAGATTGTCTGAGCACATAATTTCTTAATTGTTATTGATTTTTTTATTTTCACCTAGGAATCAATAGAGTATTAATTTTATTAATTGATGGAATACCACTATATAGCCCTTAGGTATTATGAAGGTATTCAACACTTTCCTTAATATTGTTATTACAATGTACTGATTTTTGGTGTTAGCAATATGCAAGCCAACGTTTTTAAGAAAAAGGTAATTTATTTTGTAACAGGTAGCTGCCCCAGAGAGGATGTGTTACTGTATCCACTGGTCACCAGCGCAAGTGAGCAATTTGGGGATGTCAAGATGGGAGGCAGCCTGGGCTGCGGAGATCCTGCATTGGTGGAGTTTGCAGTCATGAGGGTTATAGGTGATGTAAGAAGTCGAGTTACACCCTGAAATTTAGGAAACCAACTTCTGGCTTTTCAGGGAGGTAGTCAGTGGGATTCCCTGGGAGACTCCTCTTGGTGTCAGAGATTGCAGATCTTTAAGGAAGTCTTCCAGAGAGTACAAGAACTAGCAATCCTCAAAAGCAAGAAATGGGGCAAGGAAGGCAAGAGACTGGCATGGCTGAGTAGGGACCTCCTGGTCAAACTAAAGGGAAAGAAGCAAATGTGCAGACAGTGGAAACAAGGACAGGTACCCTGGGAAGAGTACAGAGATGAAGTCCAGTTGTGTAAAGATGGGGTGAGGAAGGCCAAGGCAAAACTGGAACTGAACCTGGTGAGGGATGAAAAGAGTAACAGGAAGGTATGATAACCAGAAAAGAAAGGTCAAAGAAGGTGTACCCCCTCTGATAAACAGTGCTGGAAAACTGGTAACACTGGATGACGAGTCTCAACTGTGGTACTCAACAACTTTTGCCTCAGTCTTCAATGACAGCTTTTCTCCCAACACTTCTCAAGTAGATTGATAGCAGGATGCAGACTGGGGAACAGAGCCCCTCCCACTGCAAGTGAAGATCAGGTTCATGACAACCTGAGAAACCTGAATGTACACAAATCTATGGGACCTGATGAGATGCATCCCAGAGTCCTGAGGGAGTTGGCTGATGTAGTTGCCAAGCCACTATCCATGATATTTAAACAGTCATGGCAGTTTGTTGAAGTTCCAGGTGACTAGAAAAAGGGAAACACTGTACCTATCTTTAGAAAGGGTAAAAAAGAGGACCTTGGGAACTACCAACCTATCAGCCTCACTTCTGTGTCTGGGAAGATCATGGGGCAGCTTCTCCTAGAAGTTAGGTTAAGACATGGAGAACAGGGAGGTGATTTCAGGCAGCCAGCGTGGCNTTCAGGACAGCCAGCGTGGCTTCACCAAGGCCAAGTCCTTCCTGACCAACCTAGCGGACTTCTACAACAGAGTGACTGCATCAGAAGACAAGGGAAGGGCTACAGATGTCATTTATCTGGACTTCTGTAAAGCCTTTGATGTGGTCCCCCAGAACATCCTTCTCTCGGAATTGTAAAGAGATGGATTTGATGAGTGGACTGTTAGTTAAGAAAGTGATTGGACAGATGTATCCAGAGGATATAGTCAACAGCTCCTTCCAGTTTTGTATCATCTGCAAACTTGCTAATTCCAGGCCTGGTGAGGTGAGATCTGCTTAGCACATCCTGGTTAATGCATCTGGACAAAAACTGGCACCATGGCAAACTGCAGGAAAGGAAGCAACAGCTCACACACATATCACTCCAGATTATGGGAATGGCATCTGTGCCTTGTGGATATCCAGAACTTGGACTGTCTAAAGGTGGTATCCCTAGAAGAACAATTCCAGGATCCCCACCACTGAGGAGCCCGGGTTGAAGAAGAACCAACAGGACACTGCTGGATCTACGAGTGGTGACTATCTTCTGCTTGAATTTCTTTCTCTGTCTTTGTTTCTTCTATTTTTTTCTATCTCTCTACCTCACATTTATTGTTAAGTAAAATCTGCTTTATTGACTTTGGTGTATGGTCTTGTTTGCACCTTAACTTGGGCAGAAGCATATCTCAATAATCTTAACAGCAGCATGGCAAGCAAGTAAAGGGAGATGATTCTGCCCCTATACTTCACTCATCTGGAACTCTGCATCCACCTTTGGGGTCCCCAGCACAGGAAGGACATTGACCTGTTTGAACTAGTCCAGAGGACGGCCACCAAGATGTTTAGAGAGATGGAGTACCTCTCCTACAAGGAAAGGCTGAGAGAAGTGGGTTTTTTCAGCCTGGAGAAGAGAAGGTTTCAGTGTAACCTAATTGTCACCTTCTAGTACCTACAGGGAACCTACAGGTAAAATGGAGAGAGACTGTTTACAAGGGCATGTAGTGACAGGATGAGGGGGAATGTGTTTAAACTGAAAGAGAGTGGGTATAGATCAGACATTAGGAAAAAAATCTTCACTGTGAGGGTGATGAGGCACTGAAACAGATTTCCCACATAAGTTGTGGATGCCCCATCTCCCTGGAAAAGTTCAAGACCAGTTTGGATGGAGCTCTGAACGACCTGGTCTAATGAAAGGTGTTCCTGTTAATGACAGGGAGGTTGAAACTAGATGATCTTTAAGGTCCCTTCTAACCCAGACCATTCTGTGATTCTATGAATAATAGCAATAAAACATTTGATTAGAGTAGTTAAAACAATGTCCTTCTGTTTTTGAACTACTTATATCTTGGTGAGTGACATGCAATGTGATATGAAAGAGTGTGTATGAAGGCAGTGTCTGTGCCCACAAAGGGAGCTGGAAGCTGGTTTCACCTTGTGAAATCCAAAGGAAATCACAAAGGGCCTTGCAGGGAAAGGTGATTTGAACAGGCTGCAGAGAGAGTATGCTATAGTAGATATAATTTGACAGCATCTTCTGCACTGTTTGAAAGTCATGGCCATGACCCGTCCTTGATTCACAAGTAGAATACTGCTGTTCTCCAGGGATTGTTGAACATGTGAACAGTGCATATCCTCCATTTCTTTCCTCTTCCCCTTTTTAGTAAGATCAGCTCCTTTATACAGCATCAAATGACATATATAATCATATGATGAGGAATTTTAGTGACTTTTTTCTGCTGCCTGTCACTTTCAATTGTTCTTTTGTGCTTGGCTATATGCCACTTCTTCACAAGCAGCTTTGGATGTTAAATAGCAGTTACATTTAGCTTGTGACTTTATAGGTTGAGTTGAATAAAAACCTGTGGCGGTTGCACGAGGCAAATTACTTCTGCAGGGCTAATTAAGGATCACAGATCAAATTACATCTCCTGTTAAGTGGGTGTAATTTCCTTGGATTTGGCCCAGGTATGTGAGCAATGTTTCTCTGTATCTACTTAAACATCACTGTATGTATACTGTGTATTTCACTATCTTTTGCAATTTTTTATTTTTATTTTTTAAGTTGCCTTTTGTCTTTTAAAGGTATATCCTTGCATCTTTTCTATTGCTTTGCATTTATTCTGTGTTATCTGTTTTACTATTCCATGTTGTCTGTCTGACAAGAAATAGTATAATTTTGTAAAAGTCTGTAAGCCTTGTTCTCTGCCTCTTTCCTTTTGGCCATGTCTCAACCTGCAGGAGTTGAAAGAGTATTTGAAGCCATCTTTCAGGAATGGACAAACCACTGAGGAAGAAAGATTGCCTTCAAGGAAGAAACTCCTCTTGAGTACTGAAATACTGTTTCCTAAAAAGACTTTGGATAATCATGTCTAAATACACTGTTCATGTGTTTTCTTTGGGGCGTGCATAATGAATTACAGATTTTCGTTGTCCCAGTACATATGCAGAGGTTCTTGTTTATATACTTGTAATAATTATAGTTGATATCCTTATATTTTTGTATGGAACTAAGAGTCATTAATGTTTACATTTTTTGGTTTCTGTTTTTGTTTTTCTGTTTTGAAAATTTGGTTGGCAAGGCATAGGAAAAGCTTTTACCTTAATTTGGCAGTTGTGGTCTGCACACCTTCTTGCATACACTGGCTCTAATGACCTTGGACATTTGACAGCCTTGAAAGGGTGCTAGAAGTCTGCCTTCCTGGTAAATGAGACTAGAAGGCTTTAGGACTCACTCCTAACTCTGTTGTAATTGCCAGTAAACTAAATTTTCCTCAAGTTGAGTCTATTTTTCCTGTGAAGATATTTTTTGAGTGATACTACTGTCTTTATCTTGACCCATGACCATTTTAATTTAATTTTCTCCCCTGTTCTGCATTATCAGGCAAGGGGAGGGTTTAAAGAGTGACTGGGTTGGCAGCTGTTCAAGACCAACCCACCAAGGTGCACTTTTTGAATTCCTTCACTAGATTTATCCTTCTATTAATACAACATATTATTGATATCATTTATCAATTTATAACTTGTTTTTTTAGGCAGAACTTGACCATACAGGGTTTCTATAAATGGTTAGCTTTACATCAAATTCCTTTTTTGCATATCATCGGTTCTTTTGGGCTACTTAACATCACAGAATATGTAGTGTTTCTAAAGATATCGAATACATAAGCAAGTGCCAAGGGGCATGTGAGGCCCCTTCCTTCACCCAGTGCAATAGTGTCATGTTACACACAAGTCTCTTTATGTCAATTTTTTTACTTCTTGGCACAGCCAGGTTTAGTCAGACAACTTGAAATCTGTACTGCCTGACAAAGTGTGATTTGGAACAGCCTGAGCTACTCTAACAGAATTATAAATAGATTTAAGACCTTTTCTGTGCTCATAAATTATTATGTAAACATAAACCTTGTTTGAAGAATAGTTTAAGTTCACAATTCTGACTCTTTCCTGTTTTCTGAACAGCTAACATAAGTCTTGCAGCTTAGATGCCTTTGGAAGCAGAAGAAGAGTGGGATTGCTACCCCTCTCATTCTGTACAGGGGAAGTCTGGTGTAAACATGCATCTCACAGAGCGACTTCTCCAAGCAGAGCCCCTTTTAGCAATTCCAAATAGCTGTTTGTGTAGCTGCCAGTCAGGATATTGCAGATTCACAAGCACATCTTACTCTTCATGCAGTGGTTGAAAGTTTTGAATCTAAGGTATTTTAAATCAAACACACCAAAGATTTGTCTTTAGCAGTGTAAATGCACCCAGTGTTCAAAGAAGTAGAAGTTTGACTATAACTGTTGCTCTAATTGCTGCACTCAGAAAAGTCTGTAATGAATGAAATTATTATTTCCAGGAAAAAAGAATCTTTACATTCCACTCAAAGCAAAATTAGGTGATGAACCTATTAGTGGTCATACTCTGGCCATGGTCTGATGAGGAGAACAGTATGTTTGGAAAAATATGCCTCAAGCTACTGAACAGAAGTTGACTCATTTGATGACCCAACAAAAGGGACTGAATGAGGCTATCATCTCAGAAGTGGAATATGAAACATTTGGCCACTTAATGTTATATTAAGAATTAATTCTTGATGAATATTACTTATTATGGAAGGCAAATAATGTGTGATAGGTCAAGAGAGACAAGGATTTTAAGTGTTTCCTTATATTGGCAAAACATTCTGTGTGGTAAGTAGGTTACAAAGGCTGCAGTGAAACCAAGAGACCATATATGAAAATACTATTTTTCTCTGTTCAGTTAGAGATCATTAATGGTTAGAAGAAAGGTCTTGATATAAAAAGAGCATAAACAATGAAGCAAGAAATAAGTGGAATTTGCCCCCAAATTTGTGGTGCAGAAAGTCTGAAGTTAATAATAACTCTGTAGTTTCATCTCTATATAAACAAGTTACCTTGAAGATTCTAAATATTATAGTATTCTATTTGTGTATGTTCATGGCACTTCTAATCATGGCTAGAGAGACTCAGTGTCTGGAATTCAGATATAGCCATGGCTTGGAAACTGAATACAAACTTTCTCTGAGCATATCTGCCATGTACAGACAGGATCTGGCTTTCTACAAAATTCATCAAGTATTACTATTTCTCTTTAAGACAAGAGGAAGGTGAGCTGATGATGGTTTTTGTTGTTTATTTATTTATTTATTAAATAACAGCTGAGAAACCAAGCCACTTCTCTAGATTAATTTCTCTCCCTTCACTGAAGAGAACAGTGAAATGTAAATATCTTTCAGAGTGTGTCCTGCTACCATGCTGTGGCCTGAGATGGGAACGTTTGTGCTATTCTCATCCTTCATCTTCTACTGCTCAGAAAATACCTCTTGAGTGTGTCACTGCAATGAAAGGCAGAACATATGGAAAGACACATGTTTTATTGGATTAAGATTCACCTCCAGAAGGTGATGCTGAGCTCTGGTCTGCTGCAAGGGGACCCTAAGGTTTGTTGTTAAAGAAAACAGTCACTGGGAATACTATCTTGTAGCTTGGACTTTCCTGTAAGGTATAAAATAATTGGAAATAGAGGATTCATCTTGACTTCTATCCTTGTTGACTGGCTTCTCTTATCTCTATGTTAAGAGGTCTGTGCTGGGACAAGGTAAACTTATGTTTACCTCCCACTTCAAATCCTCTCCAAAAAGACCCCAAAAACCCCTCTCTCCCTGGAAATGAGTGACATCACTTGCTTAGCAATTTTGGCCTCACTGAAATAATGTTAAGACATTTCTTTAATGCAAATTATGCAGCAGTTGCTATTTATTGTGACCAGGACCTCATGTTTCTTCAAGGAGATAGGGAATAATGCAGTAGCATGCAACAATCTTTTGGGAAAGCAGGAAAACAGCAGTTACTTGTCTGTTCAGCTTTGAGTATTAGATTTCTGTCACGTGAAAGGGGCATGACTCTTCCAATCCTTGGAGAGGGGAGATTTTCTTGACCTGCAGAGGTTTATTTCTCTGTTAGTGCCCCAGGAAGAATGAAACCCTTTATGTCCATTCAGTCTGCCAGTTGTCCTGTAAGGGGACTCTTCACTGAACTGATTCACAAGTTTGGGGGTAATTCTATTGCCCTTTTCAAGGAGCTAACCCCCAACAGTGTAAAGGAAGACCTCTCAGCAGACCTTCCAATGTGTTATTCTGCTGCTGACAAACTGTCAGCACCTTATAAAGGACTCACTCTAACAGTTTACGGAGTAACACTCTTTTTTAATACAAATTGTGACAGATTAATAAGGATCATGGTCATCACTGATAGTGTCTAACTGCAAAAAAGTATTTAAAGCAATCTAATAATACTACAAAGTAAGCACAAGCACTAACTCTAATACAAAACAATCTACCAACATATTATGGAGCAAAACAAGCTCTAGTCCTTAAAAACAGCAACAAGCGTGCATAGAATAAGTTTCTTACCCAATAGGCTTCCCTAAGCGGGGACGAAAGATGGGTTCAGCCTGTCAGCCGATCCCAGCAGTTTTGGTGGAAATCTTTCTCTGATTTCTCCCCATTTCCCACTCATTTTTACATTATTCCTTTAGGTTCAGGTCGAGCTTAAATGAATCCAGTCATAAGTATTTGGGTAGTTGTCCTTGGCATCTATCTTTCTTGGTAGATAAATATGGCATGGTGTTTGAACACAGTGTCACCACATTCCCCTTCCTGCAGGATGTTTGTGGAGGGAGGCTGCAGTGCCTGCACATTACTCCCCTCTCCATTGCATCCTCCATAGCAGGTGCTTATCAGTGTTTGGAGAACTTTTGTGGGGCATCGTGACCATGTCCCATCCTGGAAGGAGCAGCTCAATCTCCTCTGTAATTCTTATTCTCCTTTAACTTTTAACCCTCCCCATTATTCCACAGTTTTGCCAACCTCTCCCATTCATTCCCATGCACAACAAAGTTGATTTCTTCGACTACTGAAGGATAAATGGAATGGTGCTGTTTCACAAGAACAGTACTGTTAGAAACTTCATTGACTAGTTTTCTGTTTACCACAGGTTAATCTGGAAGACCGATGTCAGGAAGCAATGAATATTTTCAAGGGGAATTGTATTCTGAATTTTGGTCCTAAGATGATTTTTCTAATAATGACAGATAATTAGACCTATTATAATTCTTTAATTTCTTCTCTGTGTTTGGCAGGTGTTTTCACCTCTCAAACAGGGACCTCTTTACAACTCCTTACTCTCTCTCAAAGAAAAAGTAACACTTAGAAGATATTTAGATTTTTTTTTCTCCTTTAATTTAAATATAAATGGGGGTCAGACCTCAATCATCCTCAATGAACAGCAGAAATAATGAAAAAACTACCTTGTGGAGTGTTTCCTTTTAATAGTGGTGAATTAGAGCTGCTTCTGACTGAGTAATGTTTTCTGAATATACACGAGATTCCAAATCATTAAAGGTTCTCATAAAGAAGCCTCATAAATTGGGTTCTGCTCAATGAGACCTAGCAAATATGTGAATAAAAATGTTTCTGCAAATGGGAATTGATTTTTCTTTTTTACTGATGATTTTCTTTAGTTAATATTTTTAGTGATTAGGAACTTATAAATGCATTCAGTTACTGTAACACAAATAGAAGGACACTGGATGTCATAGGAACCAATATTAAGCAGCATGTTCTAGTGATCCCTGATCCTCATTGTGATATCTATGATATCTTCTGTTTTTTTCAGGGAGAAGCTGTTTGTAGTCACCTTGTTTATAGACCAATAGTAGCTGTAGACAAGTCAGAATATTAGATTTTCCAATATGAATACCTTCTAATAATTTTTTCTGCTCTCCACTAAGTCTATCTGTACTAATTTTTGAGACATTATTATAAGGGATTATCCTAGAATAAGTAATTTCCTGACACATTCTAATCCTGTATCATTGCAGTTCAGTTAAAAAATTCCTTTTGACATCAGTGATATAGGATTAAAGATAGACTGATCCCATGTTTTTTAAAAATAATTAAAACTAAATATCAAAATAAAATTAACCTAAAGAGAAGAAATTGATTTGCATCTAAACTTTGGAGACACACTTTTCTATTAGGTTCTGAAACATTTACAATTTTTCTTTTACAGAAAGGCAATGTTACCACAGCCCTTCCATTTACATTTAAGGAAAGAGCACTAGTCTCTTTAGGTTCCATACAGGTGAAACCTAAATACATATAGATAGGATGGACTTCAGCACACAAGTGTCTGATTCCCACTCTCCTTCTCTAAACCTTGTAATGCAGCTGCTAATTTTTGAGAGACATTTTTAGTACGTGTTTTTTTACTTACTTTTGTTGATGGCTTGCAGTGAAGCTAAAAAAAAAAATAACTCCCCCTCCACAAAAAAGATTACAAAGAAACAAGAAAAGAACAGGCATTTCAATAGTCATAGTTTATCCGTGTATCACTGTAGGATCAAATATATTGAAGTGCAGGTGGCTATGCTTGCTTCTTTGTGATTGTGATTTTAATGTACTCAGCACTCAGCACTCAGCTACCCTTAAGTCATTAAATGGAAAGACCAGGTTGTGAGGGCTTTTTCTGTTCAACTGAAAGCAGCAAGTGGGTGTTAGATACAGACAGCTTCAAATATCTGTGCACTTGAACTTCTCTCTCCTCAATTATCAGCTCAACTGTACAACTGAGTATGTTTTCTGGGTCTTCAAGAAGGTACTGCAGCTGAAAGCTATGTCTGTGCTGTACTTTTCTGTAGTAGCTTGCGCCTTAAGAATTGAATTCTTCCTGTCACAGTTGGAGAATGGAGTTTGCTCTCTTACATAAGATGAGTGCCTTCCAAAGCAAATTCTTTTTACCATGTATTGTGAAAATAGTGAAAGCAAGACTTGCCAAGAAGTGTTAATTCTTTATCCATAATGGTCCTCTTTTGTGTTGTGTGTGTGGTTTCCTTTTAAGATGGGAAAACAATTAATTTATAGTACTTCTGCTCACATTGAGTCTGAGCCATATAGTAATATTTAACTAAAATTAAATTCTTTCTGATAGCTACTCATGCAATAAGGCACTCTTGTCCTCCTTAAACCCCTGGGTATTATGTGCTTGTGATAAGCATTATGTATTTCAAAGACTCCTAATTCTTCTTTCTAGGCTGAAGAAATGATTTTCAGTAGAATGCACCAGAAATCAGATATCTTTCAGTTGTTTTTCAGATTTCTTATATGTGAATAACAGGTTTTGATTTTTTGGTTTTGTTTTGCATTTTCAAGGTGATAAAAAGAAGAAACCCAAGTTTTATAGGTAGACTCTATAAAATCAACTGCAGATGAAAACAATAGGTCTTTAGGGTAATTTCCATAAGAGCACATATAGAACTTACATGGAACTTACTATAGTGAGGATAGATGTTTTTAGAGCTGCCAGTGTAATAGAGAAATATGTCACTATTTATATAAGGCTGGATGAGGACATTAAAGTTTAGTGAAAACAATTGCATGAGGCAAGAAAAAAGGGGTTATTAACTCTGATAGTTGAAGTGTGTTGTAGCCTTTTGGAGGGGGTGGGTTGGGGAAGGAGACCACTTTAGTACTACACTGCTGCAGTGCTAACAGGGAAGGTCCTCTTGGTTATATCTGGGCTCCATAGAGATTTAGTGGCCTTGGACACTTTACAATTTCTAACTAAGGTGTTAACAGACCCAAGGCTCTTGTTCTCAGTCTTAGACTTTTGTGAACCTTATGTCACAACTGTTATCTGCAGAACCTCTTGACTTTGAAATAAGTTGTGTGGCTGAGCACTAAACTGAGGTGGGAAAGGGCATTCCCAGAGCCAGGGAAACCTGAGCAAGAGCAGAGAACCCCTCCATAAGACAACAGACTGATGTGGCTTGGGCCTTGTCAGGATAAACCAAGACAGACTGAAATGTCCCTAGGGACCACAAGCAACCAGGAGAGATGCGACCAGGGTTTTGGTACATCAGTCAGGGTATGACATAGCAGTTTGCATTTGGGGGGTCCTATACTATGGTTGCAGGTCTACAGCTCAGGGAAGTGCTTTAGGTCTTTGCATAGTAGTGAGCACTGACTGCAGAGTTAAAAATGATGTTTCTACAGCAAGAGCCTCTGAGATGTCTGATGCTTCCACCCAGATGGTACTGGTCAGGAAGAAGACCTCAGTACAGGTGGTAGGTTGCAAGGAGTGTTCAGACCCTTCCCCTAGAGATAAGGTAAGTTACTTTATAAGGTGTACGCAAGTGGTTGATCCATTATGTCAGGTGGAGTTGCATGTGGGCATGAATGACAATGTAAGCCAGCACCTGGGCAGAATCAAGGAAGACTATAAAGCCCTGGGGCTATAAATGAAAAATATTGGTGTCCAAGTTATTGTTTCCTCCATTTTACCAGTTAGAAGACAGGAGGAAGCCAGAAAGAGACTTAAAATGTAAAGCAACTTCTGGCTTTGTGGCTCATGTTGTTGAGAGGTTGTTCAGCTTTTATGACAACAGGGATTTCTTTGATGATGATACCCTGTTAGAAAAGGATGGGACCTATCTGTCTAGAAGAGGAAAAGGCATCTTTGGAAGCAGGCTGGCCAGTTTAGTGGGCTTTAAACTGAAGGACTTGGGGTGTGAGGTCCAAAGTGACAATGTTCATGCCATCACTGCCATCATATCCAACTGGAGAATAAGCCTGGCCAACCAGAGCAGTGACAAATGATCCTTATCTGCCTCCTAAGATGAGAACAGTAAGGCCAACCTCAAGGGTACGTGTATGGCTATGGTGGATCCTCTTGCACATCTCCTAAAACAAGGTGTAAGACTCAATGAGAAGGTTCTGGAGATAATTTTACAAGAAATTAAATCTTCTTCAGAGAATTGAATTAAAACTACTTGGGAGAGAGAGATTTATATAGGGTGTTACCAGCTATATGTCTTATGTTGAGTAGTGATGTTGCATTGCCATTTTAGCTTTTATTATTTCATTGATATTATAGAGCTGAACACAGCTCAGACCTACAGTGTTGATTTTGTAAATCTTTTATTGCCAATCTCCCATCTTTCAAGTCAATAACATTATAGTTATAGAAAATAGTAGTTGAAATGAGATTTGGCTGGGATCTCCTAGGGAGTGCTTTTTAAATCTGTGGACTATTGCAGATCTTGCAGAATAATAGTAATTGTCTGTCTTATATTTAAAAAAGGAGAGCAATTAAGGGCCCTGCTTCTTAGTAATTGTTAAAAAATGAGTTACTGCTCAAAGCACAGATAAGGTACACTGTTAGGCTTTTGTTCATTACATGAGAAATTTCCTTTATTGACACACTGAAAATACGAAGCTGTGCTCTTGACTCTTGACTGTGTTGCAACGGTGGCAGAAGCACCAAAGGCATGCAGTTACTAGAAGTAAGTAAAAGGAGGAGTTCCTTTGAAGTTAAACTTTAGCCAACAAGGTCAATTTTGAAACTGAACAGGTACTGTACCTTTTCCTTTTGCTCAGGAAAGCAGGACTTGGTTTAGGTTCTCTGTAAACAGGACTACAGTGACTTAATACCTCATTCAATACCTTCTAACTTTGTTTTCTTGTATTGAGGTAAATTCCTTACTAGTTCAATAGTAGGGTCTTGAGGCAATGTGGTTAAATACGTATTTTTCATTTTCATTGTGGCTTAGTAGTTTTCTTTACTAGGGGAAAACCTTGTGTTTGTGAGACAGGGAAGCTTTGCCCACATGAGCTGTTCAGATTCATAGATCACAGAGGAATCAGTCCTGAACTCATCTCTCTTTGTTTTCTTCCACTGCTTCACTTGTTTATTATGTTCTTCCCCAGCTACTGGGGCTCTGTTTTCTATGAGTCAAACAATTGACACAGATCACTTGGTCAGCTTTGTGTTTGCAAAAGTAAACCTTAAGAGAACTGAAATGGGTCTTTCAATACTGGGAAAGAAACTTTTACCACCTGTATATGTTGCCAAAAATGAGAATAATTGTCGGAGCAGTGGCTGTGATGTGTGCTGCTATCTTCCAGACACAGATATCAGGATAGATCAGTCTGGCTGTGCTTATAGCTGTGAAGAAAAAATGGTATTTTGCTCTAGAGTTGTGGTTTTATTGGGTGAATATGATCAGCCTAGGCTACTAAGAAATATTTAATTGATCTAAACAGAAAATATCCAGTGTCAAAAAGCAGAGAAAATTTTTGGTCTCAATAATTTCACTGTCAAGGACTGATTATCATTAGGATGGATCCACAGTATGAATATTAGCGTGGGTGGATGGGGTGAGAGTATATGTAAGCAAATGCTGAACATACTTAATTCCAAGAAGTTCAAGAGTTGTGGATCGGTTGAGATACAGAACCAAATTTAAATAATGTTCTGTCAAGAACTAAATTAAACCTGACACTTACTATTGTCAGATCAGGGATACAGTTTCATATCTAGAATTTTGAAACTTGTGTTACTTTTAGATATTTTTCCTAGTTGTTATTTTTCTCATCTACCTCCAAAATTCTGTGCAATTGAAAGAAAAAAAACCAAAACTCTTCCCATTTCCACATCAGATACGTAAAAATCAATGAAGCATTTAAGTGGAACCATAGAGAAGCTTGTTAGAAGGGTTTGAATTCAAAACACAATGCAGTACATTTTCATATATTTCCTATACCCGTAATACAACTTTATAATCTTCTCTTTGGGAATCAAATATTATCCTGACAGATTCAAAGATATATAAGCCCAAGATATAGTAAATTAATTGAAACTTGTATTAATTTATTCCCTAGGTTTATTTTCTTTATGGAATCACTAATTGGCTTTATTCCTCCCACTCTCCACTCCATTTTGCAGTGATGGTAAAAGACAAACAAAGGGTTGTGATTTCTTGTGTTCTGCTATTCACATTGTTGCCCGTAATACAAACCATTCATTTTGCATTTGCTAAATTTAATTTTATTTTTTAAAACTGTCAATGCTAATGGGGCAATCAGAATCTAAACACCACAAACATGTGGAATATAGTACTACTTTAGGCTGTTCTCTAGTAAAATAGGTAAGGAAATGTAGGGGAAAATGATAAAAGTTGAAACTAACAATATAATCACGTAGCTATGTATCGTGTTCAGTAATTAGGCCTTGTTTGCTTCTGATTTATGTAATCCAAAACTAATTCCAGTCTGAAATCCAACCAGATCCAAGATTTGGTGCTTCTGTTTCTTTCCTGTGAATGTTCTGATACATGCCTTAATGCTCTGCTTTTCTTCTAACATGGTCAAGATTTAAAGGATGAATACAGCTTTTTACTACTAGCTGCACTGCTAGAACTTTAATGTTCAGTATTAAAGTCTTGAAATATAATCTATGGAAGGTTTAAACATTGTTTTCTTATCTACAAAATATTTATTACTAATAAGGGAGTATAACTTGCAATGTAGAGTCTTTGTTTAGTAATAAACCATATATGAACAGATGCTCATGTCCCTGCAGAGGTGTGGCACCAGACAGGTGCCAAGGTTGGATACAGTGTGGCTACTGGTAAATTATTTTATTTTAAAGGCTTTATTTGGTGTAGTATATTTTGTAGGAATCTGCATAATGAGAAAAAGCAAACAAGTAAAAGATCAAGTTTAGTATTTCATGTATTTTTTGCTTATTCTCCTCATATCCCCTTCTTGAAAATTGAAGGAAGCAAGTCACACTGTAATCAATGAAACCTTTATACTGCCCTTTGTGGGAAGAAAATTGACCCATTACAGCCTTTAAGTGTTAGTGTCCCTCCTGCCCAGATAAGTATTTGATTCTACTCTTGAAATTAAGGAAAAAGTCTGCCATTTGAGCACCCTTTCTTTTCAACCACTTAAATTATGTGAAAATTTCTACTCTTGAAAATACCTTAATGATAAATTGAATACAATTAAAATATTGCAATTGCCACTCAAATCAACCAGTTTACTAAAATTCTAATAGATGGGGATTTTTTTTTTTTTACTGGCCAGTGTACTTCAATGTTTTCTTCCCTTCCCAGACTGACAACGTGGTTTGTGGATCTTCTGACACTACCCAAACTGTCTGATAATGCAGTTATAGACTATAACAAAGCTGAAAGAACTTATTTCAATTATTTTTTTTTTCAGGTCAAAGATGAGTATTTGTCTTCCTCTTAGTTGTGGCTTCTCATGATTCATATGTAGCCAGTATGAAAGGCTCTTGGTAGATTCCCTTCTGCTGGAATACCACAGATGTGATGCTGCTTTTATAGCTTTGCAAAATTAAATTTAATGAAAATCAATAAAGTAACAGTGCTGTAAAATTGACATAAGTGATGAGGCTCAACATGTTCTCTCAAAAATCCTTTTCTAAAAACGATAAAACAGAAGCATAACATTTGGGCTATTGACTAACATTTGCAAAGTTAGATTTATTTGCCAGTCCTTACCTGTGACTTTCAAGCAAGTTTGAAATGTCATAACAATTGTATCATGTATTTTGGAAAGGTAATTTTTCACTATGACACCGGGATAATGAAGTATTACAAAATTAACTCTTTTGCTCTCACCTCCCCCAAAAAAGAAACAAAACCCAGAAGAGCTAAAGAAACATTGATAAGTGGATAAATGCAGACAGTTTTGAGTGAGTTTTTGTGGATTTGGAGCCATAAATGGACTTATTTATGTGTTAATTAAGAATTTAAGAATTTTAACCAAAAAATGCTGCTATATGGAAGAATTAATTTGTTAAGGGAACCAGGAGGGAGGTGAAGGGCGGAGAAACACAGGATGACCAGCCCCACAGAAAAACAGTGAAATGTCTTCTGCTGTTTGTTCTACTTTCCAAATGTACAAATGTTAGAATAGGATTAGTTTCAGTGATGGATTTTCAATAGCATCAACTTTTTCTGTCCCTGCCTGTAATACCTTGTGTTAATTCCTCAAAATAATGTTTATTGAGCTTTCTTGATTATTATTACTAATACTCTGAAGGTTTGAGAAATTAGCTTCTATTAATAGAGACTTCTTTAAAAATAGAATAATATCACTTTCTGAACTAAGTATTCCTGAAAATCTTTAGAATTCTTGAGTTTCAGCTGACTGTGTGTACCATATGTCTGATTCAGAGATGTAAATTCTGTGGTTGTTTGGAATGAAAGTAGAGACGATGATCCTTATGAGTGGATCTCTTCCAATTTTGGATATTCCATGATTCTGTGGTCATTTGGGGATGGTGTTGCCTTTAGCATAAGTGGACAGATGACTTCTGGTGGGGAAAGTAAGAAACTGCAGAGTGGGAACCAGATAGTATTGTGAGAGATTGAAATGTTGAAGGTTAGTGACTAAAACAATTGTCTGTTTGCAAAAGCAGCAGGTACTTTGCTCAGGCCAGGTTTGCACCCCCCAACCAAAGGGGAGGAGGAGAGTCTTGTATGTGTGGTGGTGAAACCTCTGATCTGCAGATAAACAGCACAGGTACAGAGGGGGTGCACACCCACCACTGGACGATGACCAGGACAAATCGACCTTTGTTTAGATAAACCAGTTGAGCCCTGCAACTTATTGTGTCTCTGATAACCTGTGATTGATGTCTTAAACAAGCTGCTTTCTTGATAGACAAGGGAAAAGGCTGATAATTAACAGGTCCTGTGGAGGTGGAGTGATTACTTCTATCATGACAGTTCCCTCTGATAAGGCACAACTAGCTCAAATATGCAAGTGCGAAAAGCCGGGTCAAACAGTGGCCATGTCATTAGAATGGGCCGTAAACCAAATCTTCGTTCACGAAGCCTAGCCATGAAACCAGCAAAGACCCCCAAAACTGCAGCCAGACTAATTTCTGGGACCTTCCACCAAAGGACTGCACATGATCTTCAGCATTGCTTCATTGTAAAACTCCACCCCCCAGGGGAGGTACCCTGTGTGTTCCCACCTAAACCTAAGCATATATTAACCCACTGAATTTTTTGGTGTGCTTCCCCCACCCCTGATCAAGACTGTGACCATCACTTCTATCAAAGAACATCTGAAAAACAATCAAGTCCTGTCACTGGATCCACAGATGGTGATATCTTTCCTCTCTGTTATCTGCTTATCCTTTCTTTCTCTTTTTTTCCTTCTTAAGTGGTATTTTCATACTTTTATATAGTTGTATTTCCATAGGTAATAACCAAAATGGCTACATACTTCCTTTCCATTGCAACCCAATTTTTCTAAAATAAACCTGCTTGTCCTAGTTACAGTGGCTGGGAGCAGTGTCACTGTGTGGGTGTAACCAAAACTGTGCATTCTACACCCTCTATGTAATTTCTGATGAACTGTTAATAATGGATCATTTGCAGTAGCTGCCCAGGGCACACCTGACCCCTCAGGCTACAAGCTGGGTGTTAAAGGACCCTGTGAAACAGGGAAGTGTTCCTGTCTTCATACCGAGCTGTGATAACTCCCCTCCAGGGAGGCATTAGCACCTTCACACCCAGCCTGAGGGGTCACGTCTGCCATCAAAGATTCCAAAAATATCTCATGACTCACAGAGCAAATCACCCACTGTGAAACTTCTTGCCCCGAGGGAAGGAATACTGGGTAGGATTACAGGGTAGGAATACTGGGCATTCCTACCTGAACCTGAGCATATATAGTCTTGGGGTTTGGGGACTTGTGGTACCACTCATCAGATCCTGAAGAGGACCAGAACCTCAACAGGACTGTGATTGCCACTCTTGACCAGACTGTGACCATCATCCTCACCAACAGGTTTTCCTTTCCTTTTATTTTGTACTCAGGGGGATCACATGGCACTTAGCACAGAGATTGACAAACACTAATCTTGCTGGGTTATACATCTGTTCTTTTGTGGGTTAAAACCCAATTTTTTTTTTTCCTGTATCATTGTATTTATTGTAATCTTTTTATTAAATTGTAACTCTGACTTGTAATCTCTTTTTGAGTTCATTTCTTCTGCTGGTTTACCCTTAAACCAGCAGACTGCCGTATATATACACCAGTCATTCAATATTGTTTCCCTAACCTACCTCGAGATCTATTAACAGGAACCTCAGTTACCCCACCTCAGCAGCAGGTTGTAAAAAGTATGTGTCATGGTGTTGTCCCAGCCAATGCACGCTCCCCCTGGTGGGAGGGGGAAGAGAATTGGAAGTGTAAAATGGGAACACTTGTGGGTTTAGATAATGACAGTTTAATAGGCAAAGCAAAACAAAGAATTCTTTCACCACTTCCCATGGACAGGCATGACATCTCACTCTGAACATCTCCCTTTAAATGTCTCCCCGTTTCTTCTTCCTCCAGATTTATCTGCTGAGCATGATGCTGTAGGGGTTGAAATGTCGCTTCAGTCAGTTGAGGACAGCTGTCCTAGCTGTGTCCCCTCCGATCTTCTTTTGCACATCCACTGGTGGGGTGAGAAGCAGAAAAGACTTTGACTCTGTAAGCACTGCTCAGCAATCAGGAGAGCATCCTGGAATCATCAAAACTGTTCCCAGCACAAATTCAAAAGCACAACCACATGCCAGCTTCTATGAAGAAAATTAACTCTATCCCAGCCAAAACCAGAACAGTATGTAACATGAAATCTAAAACGATATGTAAGTGTAAACACTGACTTTGTGCAGATTCTGAAGCAGGTAATGTTTCTCCCTTTAGGAAGAAAGATGCCTAGAAGTAAATTCAACTGTATAAAGTTAGACAACAGGGAGAGGTGAGGCAGTTGACCTGCGTAATATACTTTTTTCTTGTAAAAATGAGACTAGACAAGAAAAAGTGTTTTTAGAATAAACACTAGCTTAAGTTCAAGCAGGTGCATAAGCATGCTGCACATCTGGGACCTGGGACCTGGGAAATTAAAGGCGGAATGAGAATGACAACCATTAAGAAATCTAGACACATCTTTGGAGAGGTCTGGCCTGGACTTTGTAATTGACAAGGAGAAAAGGACTATGAGGATTTTGGATATTTAGGAGGGTGTGAGGGTTGCAGATCTGTGCCAAATTTAAGAAACCCTTAGAAGAAGGGTACCAGGGAGGAATAAAGAGGGAGGATGTAGATAGGATGGGGGCACTGAAAAGGCTGGTTACATAATAAACAATTGCTAGTCCCTACACCTGTCTGACCTGTGCTGAACACTGCAGTCTGTCCTATTTTATTAAATCCTCTCTGATCTCTGTGCAGTATCACTCTACCCTGTCAGGGAGCAGTTTAAGGACTGACTGCAAGCTCTGGTGGGATGGACACAAGTAGATTGGGTCCGGTAGGTAGAGTCAGACTGGGATGAATAAATGGGCACCTGGCCTTGTCCTGCTCAACTAGAGCAGGTGGGAGGCCCTGGTGTCAGCCACCAGTGTGGGACTATGGGATACAAGATGTGTATGGCAGCTATTGGAGGGGCTGGGGTGTTCATGGTTTTCTCCAGTCCTGGTGTGCATGGGGGCTTGTGTGTCAATAATTTGGTTGGATTGTCTGGTGAGGGTAGGTGTATCTTAGGCTGGGGTAGGTGTATCTCGAGTGACCTGTGACTGTGAGGTGCTTATGTTTGCTAGCAAATATCAAGGTAGGATAGCTGGCAGGTGGAGATTGGTTGAGGTCAGTATGCAGGTAGGGGTGTTGAATGGGAAGACTGTTCCTGCTGATGTTCAGGGGATCTCAGAATGTGCTTGTGGAACTAGGGAGTGTGGTGATGTATGATTTTCTAAGATGAACTTCACCCCTAAGGGGGAAGGGGGTTTGGCTATGCTGTGTTTATGGCAGTGTTATATGCAGATGCTATTAAAAAGGGAGTGCCCAGCCTCCAGCATTCTGTAGTTGGTTGCATTGCTTGCTGTCCTCTGTGTGTGCCTCATCACACACTGAGCACCACTGTTAGATGAACTTGCAAATGGGAAAGCAGCACCTGCACCCATTGGTGTGAGATGGAAAACCTGATCCCTGGGTCTGCTGAGCTGGGCTGTAGTGGCTGAAAGGAGCAATCACAGAGGCAGTAGCATTAAACATCCCATAAAGGGCACCTGAGCAATCCCTTACTCCCAGTTAACCACTAAAAAAAATAATAAAATCAAGTTGTAACTTTTTCAATATTTTAATACTGCTAAGAACACAAATGTTTTACGGCTTCTTACAGAAGACACTACTAAGTACTTGTATTTAGTTTTACTTATGTATAGACATTTGAAATATGTTATGTAAAGACAACTGAGATTTAAGTAAACGAATCAAGAAAATCCTTTGTTTGAAGTTCAAGGGAGTCTCTGCTGTGGTTGAAAACTACCCAGTTTATGTATGCTACAATAAAACCCAGCATGGCTAGTGGCACAATCTCAGGTACACTAGCGGTACCCATTGAAGAAAAATGTGAATAAATTTCAAAATTAAATATGAAGGAAGAGTAAAAGATTGATGAAAACAGACTACTGAATTGCCTAGTTATAACATCAAAGATGTCGGGTCAAAAGAATCTCAGTTTCTGACTGTTTTGAAGCCAAGCAGAGGGGAGAGGGAAGAAAATTTCTTTGCTAAGGAATTCAAAACAAGTTAAATTCATAGTTTGTATTTCGGGTTGCATTAAAGAAAATAAGTCTCAAAAAATTAGTTTAAAGAAAGCTAAAAATACTCAGATTTTACAGTATTTTCTCAGCACTAGTGTCATGGTCTTTAGTGTACAGTGAATACAATCCTTTTTCAATCTATTACTAATGAAAACCTGATTTATTCTTTCCATATCAGTAACTTCTAACATTCTTCAGTGCTGCTGCAGCACTCTATATTCCTTGTCAGCATCTAATAATTTTTTCATAATGCAGCTTGGGATCAAGATGTCTGGATTAAGCAAAGTACAACAGCAATTATGAGCAGAGTGGCTGCTGCTGTTTGAGTGCCCTTGCATGGATGATACCACTGAGAAACAGGAAACAAGGTACTAGTGACAGAAAAAAATAGAAGCTTGTACCAGAATTAACTTGGTGGATACTAGACTAGAGTTTGAAACTAATATTTGAAATGGAAGAATAGGTCAAGACATACAAATTGGTTTTTTTTGAAGTGACAGGGGTGTTCCTTTACAAAATTGACCAGTGTGTTCATATTCCTATATAAAGGTGTTTGGATGCCAGAGGGAGGGGTTCCTGCTATTCACATGGTTAATTCACAGGTATTCTTTAATGTAAAAAGGGAAGAAACAGAAGAAAGTAAACATGAAAAGCTGCTGGGAGTCTTCAGGCATTCATATAAGTGTACTGAAGTGTTTACTTCTGAAAAACTGGATTCCAGGACAACAAAGTGCTTACAGAAATGAATATACTGTATCAATTGATTTGTTTCCACACTGACTTTGACAACTACCATTTTTTCTCTTAATACTTTTCACTTATTGTATCTGTCAGTTGTCTTAATATGGGTGGTTTCTCTTCATTCCTGAAAACCTTAGCAGAATCATCTCTGTGTGAAAGAGTCTCAAAATATTTTGGACTGAAAATATGCATAATCACTGATAGCAGGTTTCTTATCTGCCACCCACCATCTGAGTCCAAGTACAGTATTTTCTTAGAACTTCCAAAAGCTGCTGCAGAAGCTGTCAAAGAAGATACAGTATGTCGAATGTATGAACTAACATTTTTTTCCTTCTGCTTGTTGCCAGATAGCAGCTTGGGCTAGAGAAACAAACACCTACTGAACTGCTCTTGGGTTGGTATTCATGTACGGATTTACAAGCTCTCTGGCTTTGTTTGTGAAGCAATATGTAAAACTCTGGTTTAAAAACAGAAGGATGAAATCTCACAACTCTACTGGAAAAAGGCTGAATGATGTCAACAAAGAATATTATTCACCTAGAAGCACCTGCCTTAATCTCTTTGGACTTATTTTCTATTTTGTGAAAAAAAAAAAAATTGTCCCGTTTTGTGTATGATTTTGTTTTCTCACATGCAGCACAAACACGACTGCATTCACTGTGACCCAGATGTTTCTTCTTCAACGACTGCTTTGCAAAGGATGGACCCACTCTCCTTATAGCTTTGCTGTATTTGGTGTATTTTAGTCTATATGTACAAAGTTACATTTACCCACTTCATAAATATACTACATACAATGGGTGCCTCTTAGAGTGCTTTTTTACTGTTACATATACCTTCCCTCTGATTTCTGTTCCTTATGATTTCATGATTCTCTGCACTCTGTGAGTTTTATATACTACATAACATAACATAACATAACATAACATAACATAACATAACTTAACATAACATAACATAATATAACATAACATAACTGTTTTATAATTATGTAGTAACCTTCATGAATGGTGAAAATAATTAATAAAAGCAGGCTCTCTGATGGTTTTATTTTACCTTTCCTTTTTACCTTTTCATCAGTTAGGGTGTTTTGATATTGTATAGTAATTAAAAAAAATCAAATTACTTCATGGCACTAAGTCAAATATTAGGTCTATATATATGTTTCAATGAGAAAGCTGTATTTGGTTCCCTAGGCATGTGCTTGGGCTATAGCACATCAATATAGACTCACTTAGTGAAGACTTACAACACAGAATAGTTTTCTACTTGGTCAATTTTAAAGTTGGCTGATATTATTTATACTTCCAATGAACTAAATTCAATTATTTGATGGAAGTGAGTTTTTCTTGTTATCTCAACTGGTCTGCTTCTGAAATATCCCAGAGTTATTAGATTTATCCCAAACATACATTAGCAAGGTATCCCCAGTGACCTTTCTTTTTAGGATACTTGAACGCTGACTATATAATGGATTTCTTCTCATTAATGAAAATTTCCAGTGCCTTAAGCTTCAAGTCTGTGTCACCAGCTAGTTCCGTTGGTGGCACAGACTTGAAGAGTTTTAGCCCCCAGCAATATCAACTTATGTAACTTGTTCTACTGCCTCCAAGCATGAATACTTTTCCCTGTGTCATTCTGATAAATATTTATCAAGCCTTTTATTAAAGACCTTTAAATTGACAGCTTACATGACCTCTCCAGGCAATCTATTCTAGTGCTTCACTCTCTTTACTTGAAAGATTTTCTTAATTTTTACCTTGAATCTTTGATGCTGTAATGCAAACCCATTCATTTCCTATCATCATAGGTAAGGAAAACAGATTAGTCCCTCCTTTGTAGAAGCCATTTATTTATTTAAACCACACCTGTATTGTCCCTTCTCCCTTTAAGGTAAACAATATTAATTTAATAATTTCAGTGGGGTATGTTTCTGTAGGCCTTTGAATATTCATTTGCTTCTCTTCTTGACTTCTCCAGTTAGTACACGTTCTCACAAATTCAGCCCCCAAATCTGGATCAGAGATTTCAGTTGAGACTTGTCGTGCTCTTATGGCCCTTTCCCCATGATTTTCATCAGCAAGTACAACTCTAATAATTGAGGAATCTCACAAAACAGAGCTAATGGAGGAACTTACTCAGCTGTCCTATTGCTTCCTACTCCATTCCCATTCTGTTAATTGGAATAGACTGTCACAACTAGTCTTTCTATTGATGCAAGAAGCCTACTTAGATGCTTCTGTTTCTTCAAGGCCAGCCTTTGATGCTGGTGATTCAAGAGCCAAGAAGATAAGGTTTTTTTCAATGACTTATAACTTTATTCTGGTGGAGCAACTCCTTACCTTGTCCTTTCCTAAACTCAGTTTGTGTATGTGCCCTTAAGAATCTGACTTTTGGCATTTCTTGTATGTTTTCTTCTTATGTTTGGAGTCAGTATAGAACCCTTTGTTAGCCATACTGATCTTTTGATATGTTTCTGACCTTCCATAAGAGAATGATTTGCTTGAAATATCTACTTGAAGACAGTTTATGATGTTGCTTTTCCTTTGTTTTCAGAGGGTTATTAACTCTTCTGTTTACTTGTAAATTTAATTGCAATTATTTCATCTCTTGACATTTTGCTCAGCCACTTCATCCTTGATGTTCAGAATCATAGCTAAAAGCCATCTCTGACTTCTAGATCAAGAAACATTCACACCACTCCAGGAATATGGTGGATATCTTACCTGCCAAAATGAGCCACCTAGGCTTCTTCTATAATTAATGAAGATTGATGGGCCTCTTCAGACTATGACAACAATTTGAAGATAGGGAATTAAATGTTCTCTGAAACAAGATTTTCTTTTACATTCTCTGTAGATACTGAGTTTAGATGATTTTTTGATTAATAATTTTTTAGGTTGTTATAGCTCAGTGAGCTGAATAATGCTCTCTACTTTTTTTGGTGTAATTTTTTTAAAACAGGTGTTTGGATAATTGGAATTGTTCCTTAATACTAAACCTTACATTCTGAATAATATTGCCCTTGATTCTCATCAAGCCTTGTCTTCTCAATGCTCGTGGTTTACCTTGAGCTCTGAGCATGATCGTACCCAGTGTTGCAATTCAATACAGTGTATATCTTCATCTTTTCAGAAGTTGATTGTTTAATTGATAAATGGATTGACAAACTATTAGCTCAGAATTTATTTTTATTTCTCTAAATAGGAAAATATAAATTAAATCAGGCAATAAACAATCAATAGAACTACCAAGGTGCAGGCAAAAATAATGAAGCAGGGATGTTTCAGGGAACAATTTTTTAGCTTACATCCTAATGGACAAACTAGAACCTTGTTTTGTTTTAGGAAAAAATATGAAAACCTTGTTTGTTTTCTTACAAGAATTGTGGAGTTTCAGAACCATTTTGCTCCAACCTCAAAAATACCAAGGTAATTTGTTATAGTAGTTCTTATTTTGGCTGCTGGTAGTAAAATAAAAATATTTTATATCCTAAACAAGTTGGGAATGGTAATTTCTACCATCGACTGCTTCACCATCTAAGCCGTTTGTCAAACGTGCTGTCACAATAGCTTCTTTCGGTAATAATTTGAAGAATCAATAGTCTTCTCTCTTTTTTTATGAAACCTGGCAACTTTTCCATCGATTGCTTTTCTTCCAACACTGCACCTGCTGCCTTTGCAGTTTCTGATTAATTTTCTAGCATCTCAGCTCATATGTGTATTTCAATATAACACAGTGACGTGGATTTCTGAGAATATACTGGCAATTTCTTTCCTGCTTGGATACTGTAACATAAGTTGACAAAGTGGACCATGTTTTATATATGTAATTTTGTGTGGTTTAGATAAAAAAAATAACAGATAGATAAAGGTATAACTCTTTCCTGCATACAACCACAGAATGTTGTGGTGGAATAAAATAGAAGAGAAACAAGTATTGTTTAGTATAATTGCTAACTAACCATTTTAGAGATGGTAGTTAAGCAACACAAGTTAACTGCAATGTCCAGGAGAATCTCTTCTACTTAATCTGTTGTGCAGTACATATAATAATTAACAGTGAATATTGTGGACTGTAGCAATTACTGTTAGAGGTAACAATAAAGAAAATGTTTGCTATGGCCATCACTGGAATGATCTAATTGCATTTCCCTCTGTCTGTTTTCAAAGAAAAGGTTTGAAGTAATCACAAGTATAAAGCCCATTGTGTATTTCCAATTAGAGTGCAATTTTGTGTTGTTAAGTGTGTGTTCATTTATTACTAGAAAAGGTTAACAAGTGAAGGCTGGATGTTGCAAACATTCACAGACCTGACATTTTGCAGATGGCTATAAAAATTTGAGAAGTGTTCTGGGTGGCTTTAAAGTTGCAGTTTATCAATGGCTAAGTGGACTCTGGCAGGGATAACATATAATGTTAGTAGTGTATTAATTATTGTTCAAAAATCCAGCACGATTCTGGGCATGAGTGCCCAGAGAACTTGTTGAGGTTCCATCCCTGGAAGTGTTCACTCTTGGGTTGGATGGAACTCTGAGCAACCTGATCTAGTGGAAGGTGTTCCTGCCCACAGCATTTTGGAACTAGATGATCATTAAGGTCTGTTACAATCTGCTTAATCACAGAGGAGCAAAGAAACCTCTCTGTGTATTGCAGAAAGGACTTCAGATGTGAATATTCCCCAAAACAAGATTAAAACTCAAAGTAAGTTATATGTTGATACCAAAACCTGGTATTTTCACTTTAACTTAAAACAGGCAAAGAGACAGAAAAGGAAGACTAGAGGAAAGCTGGGAAAAGCTAAGGTCGCTATAAAGGCATAGGACAGTTTACCACCACACTGCTACCTTTCCAACGGGGGGGAAAGAATCGGTTTCTGCTGTTTCTTTTCTCTGCCACTTGTGGTTATCTCTGGCCACAGGGGCTCTGACAGCTTGTTAGAATGCAGTCTCTGGAATCCTAATGGAGGAGGATTGACTGTGGTTCCTGCAACTCATGGGTGACTCCGGTCCACTCAGGCAGCCACAGAGTCCTGTCTCTCAAGAATATGGTAGGGATGCAGGAACAGGGTTTCTGCAGCTCACACATGTGGCATCACTGGTTTCTGTTCTCCCCAGGCTGACAGAGTCTTATCTCCTGGTGGCAGACTACTTCACAGGTGGTGGTGAGGAGAGGAGTCAGGGCAGGGGGGCAAAGGGTGATCCAGTTCAATCTCCTTAGACAGAGACACTTGCAGAGCAGGTGCCTCTCTTCCCCTCCTCTCCTGGTTTAGCACAGTTTTTGCCTTTTTTTTATGGACCCCAAGCTGGCTGTTTACAGCCTATGTTGCACATAGTCTTTTTCAGGTGTTCAAGGAGATATGATAACCAGACACAACAATGAAGCATTTTTTGAAGCATTTTTTCATATTTATCAGCTAATTACAATCCTAACCATTCTGTGATTCAGCTTTCTCTAGCATTTTCTCTTGTTAGTGTCACTTCCTGGAGTGAACCATCTTAGACCAAGACTTTTCGTGTCAAGGACTTTGAATCTGTATTCATAATCACTCTTCTCTTCTGTCCCAAATTGCAAGTCTTCTTCTCAAACTGTTTTCTGTGTACTAATATTAATACTTAATCTATTTTAGCTACTTTTATTGCTTTTTTCTTTTTTCCTGCTGTCCATGTACGTAGAATATGGCATGAACCAAGCTCATATATCCTTCTAAAGTGTGCATGTTCAGCTGGTAATGATGCCCAGTAGTTTGATGGGGCTGATCTTCTATAGGTATAAAAACAATATTACTCTAAATACTATTTCAATACCAGCTCACTGCATGTTAGCAGTTCACCTTTTGTCTTGTATATACCAAAGCTACTGAGTAACTATTAACTGGCCTATCGAAGGTAAGCATTCTATTTGTTTCCTATGCAGCAATTGAGCAAAGCACATCCAGCATTGCTAGTAGGATGACAGATCTGTTGTCTGTCCGGGAGAATAGACAGCATAACACACATTTATTGTATGTCCTGACAGACTGCAGGAAACATATTACCATGTTTTTATAATCTACAAATTAATAGTGTTAAAAGACAGTTAATTAATAAAAAAGTATAATAACAAACTAAATTAAGTACAGATTTCTGTGCATCAATTTAATTTGTTGAGGCTGAGCCTGAAGTTAGGGAAGACAGAATGTATCTTTTCTTTACTTGCATATTCTTCTGACTGAACCCATGGAAAACCTGAATGTCTTTCTACCCTGAAGTGTTGCATACTCTCATGAAACGTGCAAGCAGTCTGACAAACCAGAAATATATCTGCATTCTGTTTTCACAGTAGAAGTCCCAGTGCAGGCTGTGTTAAACAGAAAGATCTCCCTAAATCTATTGGTATTTCCAATTCTTTCTAATGAGAGGAAAAACATTTAAGATGTCTTATTTTCACGTCTCTAAGGATGAGAAAAAAATATGCATCCAACTGGTTTCATTTACTGATGTTATTTTCCTCTAATAGGAGAGGGGTTTATTCTCTTAAGAGCTGGCAAGTGAATATTGACAGGTGCAGGTTTAAAAACTTGCAGAAAAGACGGTCTTTGTTTAAAGTGGATCATTAACATTGCTTATCTCTTCAGGGAGATATATCTGTTTTGAACATAGAATACTGTGATGTAGTTCCTGGATGATTCAGGAACTTTTAAAGACATTTAAAGGATAATACAATCATAATGCACCATTAACATGTGTTCACAAAGGGAAAGTTCTGTTTATCTTATTTGATATCCTTCTATGATAAGGGTTACCTCATTGCTCTCTACAGCTTCCTGAGGAAGGGATGTGGAGAGGAAGGTGCTGAGCTCCTTTATCTAGCACTCAGTCGTAGGACACGTGGGACTGGCTCCAAACTGTGCTAGGGGAGATTTGACTCGACCTTAGGTAGCATTGCCTTACTGAGAGGATGGTCAAACACTGTAACAGGCTTCCTACGGATATGGTTGGTGCCCGAGCCCTGGAAGTGTTTAAGAGACATTTGGACAATACCCTTAACAACATCCTTTAACTTTTCATCAGCCTTGAAGTGGTAAGGCAGTTGCATTAGAAGGTCATCACAGATCAAACTGAAATCATCATCGTGATCATGGCTAGGCTTCGTGAATGAAGATTTGAGAAGGGCTCTACCCACATTTGCTACAAGCGCGCTGGTGGCTAAAAAGGCCAATGCGTGATAGGCAAGTCCAGTCACAAGAGGCACAGTGGAAAGTCTCCACAGGCTGTATTGGTGAGGCACGGTTCTTTCTGTGCTGTCTTTTTTCTTCCAGACTGATCCTGCGTGCGCTCTCAAAGGAAGCAGCAGCGTTATAGATGGTGTGCCTCCATGCCTCCCGATTGNCAAACTGAAATCTATTGAAGTCTATTCAATTTTAATAAAGTAATATTTCCAAAAGTATTAAGACACATGTAGGCAGTTTTTAAAAACACTTATTTGCTTGACTTCTAGAAAATTTTCAAAGGGTTTCAAAGAGTTCTGAAAGCTCTTATTAGACAGCTATCTTAATTTCTATGCTCATGAAACAGAGCTACAGAGTAAGTCCCTGGGAAATACCATGAGCATCTCTAGGAAATTGTACCATGTGTTTTAATGTTCACTCTACCTTGTTCTGCAATCACAGACATAGTTATCTACTGTGCTTAGTCTAAGCTTTTCAATATAGACATTTGAATGGATTTGGATCTAGAAAAAAATTATAGACTCCATTATTTTACATAAGGATGGATTTTGAAATGCAACTAAGATTGCCATGAACAGTGTTTTGTATTTTGAAGGCAGAACCTTGATCAAAACCTTATGCTCTTAACTGTGCCTGCAAAGGTAGATAGGTGGGTAGATGCACAAACACGTAGGTTTGTGTGTTTTTGAATTGTGGTTGCAGGATATAATGCAAATTGATTACTAGTGAATATTATGCTTGTGAAAGTTTGGGTTGGCTCTTTGCCAACAGCCAAACCTCACAAGAAAGATTCCCCTCTCCCAAAATGGCAAAAAAGCAGCAAGAGAAAATTGAAGAAATATATATATATATATATTTGCATATATTAAATTTATATACTAGGTACAATAAGACAGGGACCCCCAAACAACCCCCATAAGGGACAAGGGGAAGGGAAAGGGGAGAGTGAGACAAAAAAGGGAAATGAGACAAACAAATATATACAATCTAAACTTAGAAATGAACTCAGTAAGTAACAAATACAATAGTAAACTCACTACTTTCCTTAGGAAAAGCAGATTCTTAACCTTCGCTGCCGGCCCAGGCAAACAACCCTCAGAGCAGGCCTTGCTTAACACAGATAAGCTAGGCCTAAACACCGAGAGCCTGTCAGCGTGCTAACCCGAGAAGGAAAAGAAGCAAAAGAGAGCAAGAACACCTCCCCCTTTGGCTTATATACACCTGATTATGTAAAGAGATGGGATGGAATACTTCCTAGATTTTGACCCTGTTTACTAAGGAAGGCCTACAAGAAACAACCCATCACAATGCTTGAGAAGGAAATGCATTCTTAAAAATATGCTGTGATGCGAACCCATGCTGTATTTGTAGTCATTCCATTTTCTTTAACTGTACATTATAGGTCTGTCTGTGTAGGCTCACCAATTTGATTGTGGTGAGAACACTGTAGTGTCTTACAGTTAGAGACTGCTCCTCTTTCCACAGACTTTAATGTCTCCATAGACAAGGCACAGAAAACAGAAGGATGCAGCATGTTATTCTGTTAATTAGTCTAAAGGATGAAAAACATGAGAGAAGGGTATTTGTTTGAGGGGCTCAGAAAACCTGCATTGATGTGAAATTTCAATATTAGAGGGAATTTTCTAGGACTAATGTGAGTACTGCCTCATGTTGGTTGCTCTCTATGTCCAGGTAGTATGTAGCAGGTAACTGAAGTGAGCAAATGCCCTGATATTCTGTGAAAGGCTAGCAGAGCTGAGAATCCTGGAGCATTTTTCTATCAGACTTTGACTGGGAAAATACCATCTGGAAAAAGGATAGGACTATTACCAGGAGGTGAAGCAGCACCTCCATTTCTTGGATTACTGCATCCAATTGTTCAGGCATTTTGGAAGGGTATGGATAAGTGTGAGAAAGCCCCCCAAAAAGAAGATGATTTCTAAGGGTACTTTGAACACCAGGATTTTGTTACTTCAAGCTATATACATCCACAGAGAACCTGAGTGACACTGATTTTTCGTATATACATTTTGTGTATTTGTAAAATTTTGTGTATCTGGTGGAAGGAGCTGTATAAGAATACTTTGTGTTTTTTCATTAACTTGGATATATCTACCTATTCAGAGCTGTTTTTTACTGTCATTAAATATACCTCACTAATCTCAGTAGCTGAACAGAGGTGGAGGTTTCAAACTGCATTAAAAATACATATATTATTTTGAAGACAACAGGAATGCATATAGAGCATAATTTCCTTTGCCATGCAGGTAAGTACAGCAAGTTAAAGTCAAAGGTTATGCTGATGAAATCAAAAACTGAATTGCTGGGAGTTAGATGGCAGTATTAGCTTACAGTACACTTCTGATCTGTTGTTCTTTTGTTCAGGTTTTCGCAACACTCTCGCACTTTAACTATTTATTTATTTATTTAATCTCTTGGTGTTGTGTTAAGCAATATGACTAATCTGTCATGCAGTTTTCTTCTTCCTTCCCCACAAGAGAAATGAGTGCTGTGGTGTGTCTTGGTTTTTTTTTTTTTTGTTTGTTTTGGTTTTTTTTTTCCCTTCCTTTCTACTCTCTTTGATTTGTACTCTTAATCTTACCCTTTTTTAGGAACTTCTGAAAGTTGTCTGAATCATGTTGCTACTCTGCAGAGACTTTGAGTCATATTTGAAGATGAGTAATGCAGGCTGGGAGACCAGAGGGATTCTAAATCAGTACAAATTACAGCTTCCTCTGCCTTCCCAATGGATCAGCTACACTTAGTAAAATCTCTCCTGATTGTTTTAAACACAGTATTTATATTTAGGTTGGTTTGTCAACATGTAAGTTCCATTCTCCAGCTCACTCTCTCATCCTCTCTTA
>VXBX01004385.1:46431-59842 GCA_013400415.1 Scytalopus superciliaris
AAGGAAAGGAAAGGAAAGGAAAGGAAAGGAAAGGAAAGGAAAGGAAAGGAAAGGAAAGGAAAGGAAAGGAAAGGAAAGGAAAGGAAAGGAAAGGGAAAAGAGAAAGAAAAAGAAAAAAGAAAGAAAGATTTTTTAGCACTTCTGCTGTGACAGTAGTTATAAGGGTGACTGATTTACCTCTGTGCCTTTAAGTAAGTTTATTTTGTACCACTTTACTTTCCACTTCACATATGACTCTAAATATAAATGTGTGGAAGTGGTTTCTCTTAACCATTTTTAGAGAGTTTATGACATTTCAAAAATAAACACACTTTAAGTCTCAAATTGCTTGTTAGAAAGGATTCAATGAAGAAAAATGTTTCCTAATTAAATCAGCTTACACTAAAAATCTACAGATGTAAAAATATGAGCTGCTGACTCTCCTTTGCAGGTACATATGTAGTGTTTGCTGAATAAACCACCACTCCATGGGTAAAAGTATGTTATTGTGAGAACATTCCTCAGAGTACATCATATTTCCAGTGATATGATTCAGTTTCTTCAGGGACTATCCTCTAGAAGAGACACTTTCTCACTGAAGGCATAAGCACAGAGACACTCAAAACAAATGTGTATCAGTGGATATATACATATAAATATATATGACATACACTTTAGGTCCGTGCTTCTCCCCTGTAGAGGGATGGGCAGTCCAATTAGAACTTGTTTCAAGGTCACAGCTGATGTAAAAGTTAAAGGAGAAGCTGGGGGAAGACAACAGCAGATACACCTTCTTCCTAATTAGGATAGGATAGGACTAGGATATTAAGGGAAGGCTGGAGTCAGTTTTACATAGATCTGGATGCTTTTCAGAGTAGCCACTCAGGTTGAACAGTACCATCAGAGTTTCAAACTGTATTTGTTTGGAAAAAGCCCTCATATTTCCTTCAGAAACAGAATCTGTTCCCTCGGTTATAAAATACACTCTCATTCTGAGTAATGTGACCACTTATCCATGCAAACAAATATAGATGCTAGTAACACCAGTTCCAGGGACTGTGTTTGACAGCCGGTGGCCAACATCATATATTTGCAGTTTCCACTTGGAATTTTTTCCAAAACAAACAAACAAACAAAACATTATGGAGGACTGTATTTTTTTTCACATTGACCGTAAGTCATTTCCTTATTGCTGCATGGGTGCAGTGTTCACAGTCACTTTTTGGAAAAAAAAAAAACCCAGACAACTTTACCTTCTCATGGGAAATTCACTCAATTCTTAACATATAGGCTGACTGCAGCATCAGGTTTATCCTCATTGCCACATGTCAGTGTGCGAATGTTGGATTAAAATGCTGCTGTCAACATGTCACTTTTAGGTTAACCTTGTAAATCTCAGGAGAAGGAGCACAATGAATCTATAAAAAGGCAGTTTTACTGTAGACTTTGAGTTACAACTTCATTTGCAATCTCTACATTCTTCTGACAAGCTATTGTTTACTTTTATTAGAGATATCTTCTGCTAATAACATTCAATTGAGAAGAGCACAATGCACATACACATTTTTCAAACCTGAAATGTTCTGCTGTTCAGTCCACAGAAATGTTGATGGAGGTGTTATTTGGGTTATAAAATCTTCATTCGACCATTGCGACTTAAGCTGGTTTCTGTCCCTAGGAAACAGAGCATTAAATATCTTCATTTTAGCTAATCAGCACTATATATTTATTCCTCAGAAGACAGGATGCATCCACACATTGACACAGCTTTGGAGAATTTCTTCTCTGTTCAATCTCAACTCAAAAATTGTTCACATCAGGAATTCTCTTTGCAGCAATGAGCAACACTATCCCTGATTAGCAGGACTAATGAAAGTAGGCATAAACCAGCCTTTTATATGCTTACTAATTAAAGGCAGATGGCCTTGAACCAGCTAGTCCTAATCTCAGGTCACTAATCTACACTTTGTACTGTTATTTTCAGTGACAAATAATGCAAGGTGGGGAGAAAGGGAGGAAAAAAAAAAAAACACTTCAGAAGTATATTATGAACTTCAGGCTTCTTGGGAAATATCAGGAGTACAGAAAAAGAAAAGTATTGGTGGTTACTGAACCTAACAGGAGCTCTTCCATGACCTTCATTTGGCAGGGAATCAGGGCTGCTATTATTTTGACTGTATGATGACTTTGAAACAAGATTAGAAAAAAACATCAACCATCTGCTTTTCAGGAATATGTAAAGGGCTAGGCTGGATGTGAAGGATATACTGGGAAAGTATATCATGATCCACTGACGTGAGAAGAAAAAAAAGGAAGTTAGAAGGATGGTGGTGTCCACAGCCTTTACAGACAGAAAAAAAATCAGTGTGAGAAAGAGGGGAAAATGTGGCATTCCATCAAAACAGATATATTGACTGGCATACACAATGGTGGGGGAAAGCTTTACCTTCAAATACTGGTTATGTTTGACAACCATAGTACTTTTGGACTAACATATTTAGAAAAAAGAAAAACTCATGCTAAGCAACTGTAATTCAGATGCTTCTGACAGGAAGTATAAAGGACAGTGACATTTACAAACACCTTGATTTGTGCTATGTTAATGCCATACAATTATCATAGCCTGTTGCATGAGTAGAAGAAGAAATATGATTAAAATAGTCAGTGAATCATAGAAATTTCAAGTGTTGAGTCTGTTTGGTAACAAGTTCCAGTAATGCTTTCTGTAGCCCTCTAAGTGTTTGGAAATTATTTTCTTATGATATCTGTCATTGATCAGTATTTTAGTAGGGATAAGTAAAATATTAATGATAGTCTCTTTCTGTAATTAATATATTTTTCTTTATGCTGCTCAAGAAGTGGATGCTTATTTGTCAACAAAGTATTTTGAATACAAGTAAAGAAATAAAATTATAATAGCAATTTAAATGTATAATTAGTAATCTGCTGTTTTACCTTGAAAAAAATCCACTATATTTATTTTGAGGTACTTGTGAACTAGTAAGTGAAAAATTCCAGCTGTGTGAATTCCTCTGAAAATCTCATTGACATGAACTTGTATAGCCTCTATTGTCCCTCATCAATTGTTTGGCTAGCCCAGGGTTTGTGGTTTGTACACCTTTAAGTACTTGAGCTTGCTACTACTGCCTGCTCCCAATTCCCTGATTTGGATAGAATGAGCAAATTCATGGACTCTTGTTATAGGTGCAATATCCAGTCCTTTGCCTGATGTCCATACCAAGTAAAATGTTTCCCACTGACGTAAGAAACTTAAAATGCTGTAGTGTTTATAGTAATTATTTTCTGAAGTAATTATGGTATATTTAGAATAGAAGGATGGTTCATTTGAGGACAAAACCAAAATACTCCAAATCTCTGAAGGACTGCAGTATAGAGGATTCATTAATCACAACTTTTGATGATGCTCTCCAAGTGAGAAACTACATCAGCAATTATCTGATAGCTGTGGCAAAATACTTTTCATGCTAACCAATACCACCTGTAACAGAACTAACAGAGTTAAACTCTGCCAAGTCAGAAGCAGCAGAGGTGAAAATGGTTTTGAACACAGCAGTGGTACAGGTGAGAGACTGTGGGTAGGGTATGAATCCCTGAAGTGTTAGAGCTGAGTCAAGGTTCGCTAAATATGAATCTTCCTATTTACTGCTTCATCTAAGTGTTTTCTTCAGAGAGTGTCAGAACTAAAAGACTTGAGATCACTGATACGGTAGAAAAACTGATTGAGGCCTTCACCTTTGACTCAATTTATGCCATCAGATATGGGGTGGTTTTAGGGGGAAGGTTTGTAAAAACGCTCTTAATAATTCTCAGAATTTACTTCATTAGAATGTGGAGATCGTGGCTGAAGAGCCTGTCAGTTTGGGTTTTGTCTCTTTTAATAAATGGAAACTTTGTTTATCTTCTTTTAAGATGGTGAAGCATGAATGGAATGCTGGAAGCTATGAAATTATTTAAGAACCACCCCGGCCCCTCCCCTCCCCCCCCACACAAATGTGAGTACTCCCAACTTGTTCTTAAGCTTAGTATCATCCTATATAAACTTGTACATCTCCAAGGTAGACAGTTAGGAAGGACATGTTTTGTACTTACCCTTCTTATTTAGGAACTGTTGACCCTTTAAATTGGAAGCTGCTACAAGTAAGTGATGCCTATCTGAATACCTATCTGGAAGTTTGGCAGGATGAAGGCAGGGAAGGAAGGAACTCTCTGCAGTGTTAGGAGAAAGGGAATGCACATAGGAAAAAATATCCTTTCATATATTTTACCACCTTCTCTCTTCCCCTGCTGTCTGTGTAAAAACAGCATGGTTTTATTGCAGTGTTTTGTTTTCCTTATTCTCGTATCCCTTGGAGGATTATATAATATTACTGGATATAATTTTACTGGAGTAAAATTAGAGGACATTGGGAAGTTATACTCGCATTCTAACAGAAGATAAACACTACAAAAATTATAGGATGAAATGCAGTTGTTGTTCCCTGGATGGGATGCAGTCAGCATGCCTGACTTCCCACAAACAATATGTGCTAAGGGGAACTAAACGGAGGGTGGAGTAGAGTGAAGACACCACAGCCAAACTCCACTGAAATCCTTGCAAGATGGAGAATTCTGTGGTACCTCATGACTGATAGGCCCCATAGCAACCGGAAAACAAGGGGGGTGGGAAAGATTTCTTGCTGTCAAACCATCAGCTATGGCAAGATCACAAATGCACACCTCCATCCCAAAGGTTACCTCAGTTGTAATACTGACACCCATGTACAAGGTACAACCATCCCCCCCAAACATGAAGTATGACCAGAGCCACTCAAGCTTCATGCAAATGTAAAAATAATATAAAAGTTGGTTAAAAATGGGGAGAAGTTAGGGAAGAGTCCTTTGTATCTTCTGGGATCAGTCCAGGGGCTGAACCTCTGTTCTACCTCACAGGGATGACTATTGACTAAGAACCATACTCTGTGTGCTGAATGATTAACTTGAGCTAGCTTTTGTTAGGGATAAGAGCTTGCTAGTATATTGCTTTAAATATGGGGGGGGTTGTGGTCAAATACTATCACTGGCAATCCCCAAACTTTATCACAATTTTCTCTTATATTAAAAAAGAGTATTATTCTCTGTTGTAGCAAAGTATTATTCTGTAAACTCCTAGTGTGAGTCCTTCAAGGACGCTAGCTGTTGCCACCTGCAAGTAACATATTCGACTGTGGAGACCCGGATGTGTTGGTGTGTCCCTGAACAAGTCAGTCAAACTGCCCTCTGACCCAGAGGACTGCTCAGTGAAGGGTCCCCATAACAGGACACTGGCAGACTGGTTAGCCACAAGAGTCTCAGCTTTCATGGGGTGCTGAGACACTAATCAAGCACAAAGGGCTTGAGAAAATCTCCCCTTTCATGTGACACTGTAGGATCTAGGCCACAAAGTTCCTGTATTACGGTTGAGGTCCAGTTCTCCAAACTGAGCAATTTTAATGGTGTTTTTTTCTTCCTTCCCCACCAGTTCTTCTTTTCCTTCTACTCACAATGAGCTGTTCCTGACTTCATATTTCTTCTCCAAGCCTTTGGCACCTCTTCTTTAATCCTCCCTTTTTTTTTTTTCTCTTTTTTTTTCCTCCCAAGACAACCCTGGCACCCTGACAGAAAACCTCCCTGACCTCAAACTTTTGGCTCAAGCCTAAAACATTACTGGGTTTTTACAGGCCCTGAGGCTGTTTAATGCTGCAGCTGTGACAATGACTTTGGGCGCAGTAGGTGAACAGCAACCATTTAGATCCTGTTTAGGCATACTGTGAAGAACACCACTGGATTCACTGATGTCTAAAACTGTCTAAAGTTGAGGAACGTATTATTTTGTGATTGTGGGATTTTTCTCCACATGAAAGACTAAGTCTATATATACTCCATAAGGTGATGCTTAACCAGAACAGAAATCTCAGCTTTGTCAGGCTCCCATGCAGGTGGGTAATGCTGGCAGTATGGGCTGTTCATCCCCCATCAGGGGCAATTTCTTCATGGAAAGGGTTGTTAAACATTGGAATGGACTACCCAGGGAGGTGATGGAGTCACCATCCCTGGAAGTGTTCAAGAAATGACTGGATGTGGCACTTAGTGCCATGGTCTAGTTGACAAGGTGTTGATGGGTCAAAGATTGGACTAGATCTCAGAGTTCTTTTCCAACCTAAATGATACTGTGATTCTGTGAAAAAAAAAGGACAAGTTTTGTCTATAGTGTACTTGCTGTAACAAGTAAGGCACTAGCAAAATCTTCTCTGGTTTATCAGACAGATTTGTTGCTGTTGCACCCTAGGGATCCAAGCTTGTGTCTTATGTAAGCTCATGTTCAGTGTGAGCAAACAACGATGCTGGATGTTGAGGGACTCCTGTAATTGCTTATGTTGGCACAGCTGTCTGGCCCCCAGCTGGCAGACACTAGCATCCTGACCCAGTGCATCACACTGTGTCATGCAGATCAAAGAGCTTAAAATTTTATGCAGAAAATGAGTACTGATAGAAATGAGAAGCCTGTTGCTTTGTAACAGACAGCTTCCACCATGCTCATTATTCAGGTTTGGGAGCACTTGCATCCATGCATGCTGACAAGCTGCCCTGGCATGGGCTGGCTTTTTTAAAGGCTCCCTGGTGTCAGCAGCTCTAAATCTTTATCTCACATAGGAACAGATGGAAATCATTCACACATCTGATCAGCAAAAATCTCAGAGTGGACTGAGCACAGTGGCTGACATTTGGCTGTCTATTTGTTGTTTTCTTTGCGAGTTTTTTTTCATGGCAAAGTACATATTGAGAGACAGCTGCACACAGTGGGCATAAAACTATACTGCCCCTCCCCCAAAAAAACTCAATCAAAACACCTGGTATAATGGTATATTCTTCCAGTGGAAATAATTGCATACTGTCAGTACTCCTGAACAATGCTGATAAACAAGACACTGGCCTCTGGAAAACTTGTGACTATTCACTGGTTCAGAAGTACAGTAGTAAAACAGATCCTGGGATCACGCCTTATATCTTGCTTTGTAGCCAGATTTTAAATTTGCATTTGAATTGAAAAAAATTGAGCTGATGAAACTGAGTGGAGTCCAGCACTGCTGTCATTGTCTTAAAAATACATTGCCTGTGAAAGAAACCTTGCCAAACATTACCCTGCTCTGTTTGCACACAGACAAAGAAATATCTAATTAGTTTGTTCAGTGACAATTCTTTTTAAAGTCTCACCTTTTATAGTAACCAGAGTATTTAATAAGTATAATAACAAACTATAGAATGAGATTGGGGTGAAAGCTGGAAAGATATGAGCAGAGACCAGCACAAAAGGAATGAAGACCTCATGCTTATGTTTTGTGAAAATACCTTTACTAAGTGAAGAAAAGGGTGCTGTGTTTCAGAACACCTGATCCAAAAATGTTGTCTTGAGTAGGCAACAATTATCTAGGAAGAAAGATTTCTAGCCTTGTGTTATAGATTTGCTTTTGACTATACATGATCGAATTTAAAGTCAACAGTATTCTCTGCATAGTTTGTATAGATGCTAAAGCATTATGTAATCTATAAAACTATTCAATTAATGTAAAGTTTCCCATAGAGATCCCTTTGGCAGAGGTGCATAAAGTAGTCCCCATAAAGTTTTACTTATGCAAGAAATATCTGCCAGAGACAGATACTGGATTACGTCAAAGACTAAGGAGATTAAGACTGAATAACATCCACTGAGATGGGTTGTTTGAAACCTTAGTGTTTTACATAAAGGTTCCCACTGATTGTGATGGATTTGAATTGAAACAGAAGGATGAAGGAAAAGATTTAGCTGATGCTGAAAATATCAGTAATATTAAAAAGCGAATTAGTATGGTACCCAGAACTACTAAAATTATTTAGAGGGGCCTGTGACCAGGGGCATTGGCTCAGATAGAGTAATTTTATTAAAAACATAGGACCTTGTTGGAGGATACCAGCTGTGGAAGAACAGCTTGAACAACCCCTGTGACCGCTTGAGCTCTGGACAACTACATTCTGCATTTATGTGGACTGCTGCTATGTTTAAAGACTGTTTGCAGTTTAAGGACTGTACCCAGTTTGAGGATTTTATCATGTTACAGGTTTTTCCTTTGTTTCACTGTGTGTCCCTGCTGGAATTTTCCATCCCTCATGGCTTGTAACTCACTCTTGATTGGTCCCTGCTTGCAGCAGGATAGCATTTCCATATGTGATCTGTTTCCCCAGTTTGGAAGCTTTTGCCTTGTATTGCAGACTCCTCCCTAATTCCTCCATAAACCCCTCCCAGGTTCCACCCCATTCTGGAACCTTCCTTAAGTACCCTTTAAATGCCAGGTACCATTTTAATAAATCGTTCACTCTGCAGTCCATTCCAGTCCATTCCAGTGACCTCACCCTTCGGAGTAGACCGTTCCTTTCCCATTTCCCTTCAAAGACTGCAGGGCCTGAAGATAAACTTCTAATTTCCATCCTGTCTCTTGAAAGCTGTCTCTTGTAATATGTATTTTTATTAGTATAAGGATGAAATTTGGCAACTTCACAGTTCTGATTTACTTGCAGTAAACCAGAAAAAAAAAAAAAAAAGTCCTGTTTTTTCTCAGCTGCATTGTAGAGTATTGCGTGACAGTAGGTGGGCTGTGGGAGGCTGGCACACTCACTCTTTCTGGGGAGATAGGTTTCTACAGGAGATCTCTTCCTGTCCCTCCCTTCCACAGGGGCTCTGCAGAGCAGGGAGCAGCAGCCACTCTGGTTGTTCACACTGCTGTTGAATACAAGTGATTCTCATCTCAAGCAAGGTACTTTAGGTCATCTGAATATTTCCCAGGGTTTCACTCTGAAAAAAGTTAAACAAAGGTGTATAACAGGGCTATGTTTTTTAGTGTGGGTATGGGTTTTTTTTGTTTGTTTGTTTGTTTTTAATTTTTTTTTTGTTTTTTTTTTTTTTTTTTTTTTTTTTTTTTTTTTTTTTTTTTTTTTTTTTTTTTTTTTTTTTTTTTTTTTTTTTTGGTTGGTTGGTTGGTTTTTTTACTGGCAGGAAATGAATGACAATGACAGTTGTTTGAAACATGCTGAAAGTTGCATTTTTTTCTTTTGATGGAAGATCTTCCAGTGCTTTTTTCTAGATAGTGTAAACTCTCGAATCTGACTCCAAGTGTCCAAAAAAAAAGTTGTAATAGACCTTCTCAGAAGTGTAATTAGCATAGCCAGATCTTTGCTCATTAGCTGTTTCCATTTTGTTAAAAGATGGTAAAATATTCCCCTGAATGTCCCACATGCAGACCATTTGGCATCTATAAATTAGTGAAACGCATCTATTATATAACAATTGTAAATCATCACTGATAACTGTGTCATCTAGGGCAACAGAAAAAATATGTACTTGATGTTTTATTCAGCAGGAGGTTATTATAATGGCACCTTAGTGCACAGTGAATTTAGTTCCCTCTTTCTACATAAAAATTTTATTAATTGCATTAATTAGTATATTTTTATTTTTAAAGTATAAAAAGCTTATCATTCCAGGCCCTCAATACTTGCATATAATTTAAAATTATCATAAAATGTCATGATAGTCTGTCTACTCCTTTAGCTTCAATTACATAGAAATATGCATAAATGAATGTAATAAAATAGACCCATTTCCAGATGGGTCATAATAAACCTTCTTATCTATCGTTATGTTCTTCCCTAAGTACCAGAAAGAAAGACAGTCTTTGGATGTGCTAGGAAATTAGTAACTACTAATGATATTAGGAGTAGACTGAGAAAGAGTGAAGTTGTGAATCTGTTAACATCAGTGTCAAGGCATGTGTTGATTTTCCTAAATTAGTAATTTAGAATTTTAGCCTTCACTGAATGATGTAATCAACACCAACTTTTATAAAACTGTTGTCATCATCTTTCATTTAAGAGTGCATGAGAGACTGTTTTAAAGCTTTACTTTTGTGCAAGTTATTCTCAAGTTTTCTAGGTAATTATTTTCAAGTCCTTCATTTATGTCATTAGTATCACAAGAGCAAAAGCCACATTTTCTGTTGGGGTAAATAGAGAGAGAAAGTTGACTTCAGTGGGTTTTTGATAATTTATGATGAAAATAAGGGTTCATCTTCAGAGGCAAAGACGGTCAGATTTTACCAGGTCAAAAATTCTGGTGTGTATATGCATTATATGTTTAATTTCTTTATATATATAAAGAAATATATATATATATATATGCATATAATATGAATCATATATTTTACATATATAAAATAATCAAGCCCCAGTCACTCACTTAATTTATGAAATCTTAATGACTACATCTCCTGGATTCAGCAAGATCTAAATATCTATAAATGTGCTTTCAATTTAATATCCAAAGGGACTGATCAAAAAAATCTGAAAGGCTGGAAATTACACTCAATATTGGTGGTTGTCATATACATGATCATAATCATATTGAATTACCTACTATATTGTTTTTTGTCTGTTTTTATGCCCACAGTGCTAATGAAATAGTAGCGAAATATCTCATTTTTGGCCAGAGTTCTCAAAGAATTTAACTTAGTTGTTTTCCACAAGCTAATGGTGGTAGCAAAAGTACAAGTCTGCTGCAGTTATATACAGCATAGGATCCCCTTCCTTTGCTGAGGATTGAGATGATTAATGAAAGCATTACATCTCCAGAGAGCAGCCCTCTAGCAAACTTCCCATTAAATGTATCCATTAAAAGCTGGCATACAATATGCAGAAAAGATTTAAAGAATTATACTGGAAACCCGTCTGGGATTTCAGTGTTTCCCAGAGGGTAATTTTTTGATGGCATTAACGATCTCCTGTAGAGAAGTCTGTGTCTAATCATTCTCTGTCCCTGCATGACTCTGTGCAGTATGGCATCCTGCAGTACGTATTGCTACATATGTACTCCTGGGTATTCAGTAGCTGGCAAATTACTTGAGCAGGTTATTTACTTTTGCAGAAGTTAGGAGTTCTGCACTTCAGCCCCTAATGAAAGAAATAACAGTTATTTTCCAAAGTTTTAACATTGAGGTTATCCTCATCCTTGGTAGGCTAAAGTTTACAGTCTTAAAATCACTGTAAATATGCTTTCTGGTAACACGGTGAGTGTTTTTTGCTCTTCAGGCTGGAAAATCATGATCAGAGAATTGAGCCTGAAGTAGTGATCTAAAGCTGGAAAATGAAGGAGATAAGAAAATCTAGGAGGACAATGCAGGTCATAGTCAGCAGCCTTGCCATTTTTCCCACTGTCTGGCAGGGCAATGAGTATGGCAACTAGGAAGGCACAAAAATTCAGAATCACTCTCTCCTTCTTTCCTTTAAGCCAAAGAGTAGGAAAAGTTCCAATCAATAAAACTCTGCCCTCCTTCCATAGACTCTGCTCAGCTTAGGGGACCAGACTAGAAAGGTGATCCCTGCAGCTGTTATCAAGTAGAAGAATCATTCCTTATGCTAATATTCATCATGTGCACCTTTTTGTGCCACTAAGGAGGGTTTTCTGCCCATGCAGATCTTGTAAATGCATCTACAGATCCTTATCGAAACTTTCAGAAATTTTAAAAAATTTCATTGGCTCATTTTATGTTGTGGAACAGATAGGAATGAAAAACAGATGGTTTCAGTGACATTTTAGTTTGTTTCTTGTTTGGTAAAGTATGAGTATCTCTGTGTCCTCTGATCAAGCTCCTTGAATTTGTGGAAGGCATGCATTGCAGCAATGAATAGTTAAAAGTGAAACAAAACTGCATTTGTTGGATTTTACATACAGTTTTTAGAGCGGAAAAGAAATCAATATTGTAGCCACTGCTACTGTAAACTCTCTCTGATAATTTCCTATTTTTATTATTATGTTAATGTAGTTCAATCTATGGTTCATCAATGTTCTCAAACTTACCAGGAAAGTATTAATGTATTATAGAGACTAGTTTATACTTTCTCTCACACTTGATAATAAAGTGAGTGACATTCAGAAGTTGTGCATAGGAGGGAATAAGTAAAGCATTTTATTTATTTCTCCTGCTAGTAATTTTTACCCTATTCCTATAAAAAATGTTTAAAAATTTATTAATATGAACCAGCTGAATAAATATATTTCTCAGGCAGCTTTACATACAATGTTCTGCTGTATGTCAAATATACAGAAGAGAAGAATTCATTCTTCAGCTGTACTAGCCTTCAATTAAAAGACTAGCCTTTGTGGCACAAAAATAAATATTATATCCTATTTCTGACCAGACTAATTTTAGAATTTAAGAGCCATAAAGAGAAATGAATGGAAAAATGACAGAATCTTTATTTTCCCACCCAAGAAATTAACTAGTTTTTGTGTGAAGAAATAATCTTTTGTAGATCTGTTACTAAGTCTTACTTTAGTGCAATCATAAAACCAGTGTACTCCATGGTATTTTCAGCTGCAGCTCATTAAAGGTTTTATTCTATTAATGCCAAGGTAATCTAATTATATCTGAGCTACATTTTCTGGAGATCATTTAGTATACCTATTCACAGCATCTATAACATTGACTTCAAACCCTTTTGCAAGGTAATTTTTGTGTTGAAGTAGTAGAGGTAATTAGAGCCTGCTCTAGTAAGCATTGTGTCATACTATTTTCAATGGTGTGAGAATGATACCTGGAGGTGTAATTGCCCTTATGTTTTTATGGATTCTTTTAAGATCAAAGCTATCAATTATGAGAGACAAAGACATTTAGACAATAAGAACAAGTGTATACATCAAGCAAAGTCAGACAAAGGTAAATCTGAAATGCTTCAACTTTGAAGAAGAAACTTCTAATATTTATACTAATATGTTAGTTTAAAATAATTTTTAAAAGCCTCCTAAAATTATTGGTAAGGATCATGTGTTGTTCTGATATTATTATACAAACTAATTTGCATCTCTAAACTGCTCTATCAGCTTGTATTATTGTTAGACTTGATTTCTAATTGTACAACTAGCCAAAAAATCACCTCCTGACTCCATAAATGTAGACTAGACAGTAGTATACAATTAAAGGTTTATGTAAATCAAGCTTTCTGTAAACTAAGAGGAACAAATTTATATGACACTCAGGATGATGATATTTGGTTGCAATAGGAAATCAACAAAGAAGATTAATACAATAAAAAGTTTGTTTTTATTATAATATAACCAGATTTTTTAAAAATACACAAAACAGAGGAAAAAAATGCCCCTCTCCCTGTGTTTTGTTAAAAAGCTGGTCAGTGTTGCACATATTCTTTTCTTTCCTTTCTGCATTGCTATGAGTAGTAAAGAGGAGTTATTAATCTTTACATAATAAAAGGTTTAAAAATGTAAATAAGGTATCTTCTAGAAGCTTGAAGTGTTGCAATATAAATTAGCATTATTTCTTTCAAAACATAGAGGGGGATTTTTTTTTTTTTT
>VXBX01004385.1:59862-96506 GCA_013400415.1 Scytalopus superciliaris
TTTTTTTTTTTTTAGATTTTGGTAGTCTGACTTCCTGGAAGAATTTACTTTAATATTCACTGTGATCATTCTAAAGAGAATTTGAATTTTTACATTTGCTGTAAATTTCTTATGCAGGAACTACATATGATTCTGCAACCTGAATAACCTCATGTCACCATAAAAATATTTGATTAAAATTAATCCACCTTGCTCATATTAAGTTGATGTAATTATTTTTTGCATAAATCCTTATAGTAAATTTAGGGGAGAAGGAATTATAAATTAAACTGCTATAATCTCACCTAGAGTACAGTATAGAGTAACTTTAGGACATACCAGCTCCATGAATATTTGCCACTGGTTCACCGGTTGGGAAGCAGACCAGTTTTCCAATCTGCACAGTCATCATCTGAGAACAAGATTCTATTGTCTATGGTCAGGCATGATAAGGGATCCTCTGATTGTTCTAGCTAGTTGTTCATTGGGGCTGTTTTAGAAACAGCCTCGATAAATATTGCAGTGACCCATGAGGGTTCTCAGGGACTTGCAGTGTTGCAGAATGACCAGACTGTAAGTCCTGTCATCTGTTACATGGTATACACTTTAACTTGCTGTGCTCCACTCAAAGAAGGAAGGTAGTTTAAATTCTTACTTCTCTGGTATTTTAAGTGAAAATGAATACCTGATGCCATGTGTAGAATGAATGTGATGTGAACACTGCTCATGTGCCTGTTTCACCTCCCTGAATCAATTTTTGCTCTGCACAAGAGGCATTACAAAATTTTCCACTGCAGTGGGAGACATTCCCCTGAACAGACTTTAAGGGCAAAACAGTGGTTTTAAATTTACATTTCAGCTTCACTTATAGGTTTATTCAACTGTGAATGACGGGGGAAGCTGCAAATGTAATGGAATGTCTTAGTGGTAAGGCACAGGTGCTAGAATTACTTGAATGGTGATAAATTTACATTGCAAATGTGATAAATCTGGTGTAGATCTAATGCTACTGTAATGACTATCAGCTGCATGCATGAGGACAGATAAAAGCTGTTAAATGCATACTCTTAGTGCATGGAAAATGTATTCTCTCAGCAGTTTATGTACTGCTTGATATTCATTTATGAGGGCTTCTCTTCACACAGGAACTTTCATTTCTATAGAAATTTATAAATATTTTATTTGTAAATGACACTATTTGGTTATTAAGGCTGAATACATGCTCATTAAGCTTCTTGGTACTATGAACATGTATGGGAATTGTGCGGGGTTCTTTTCAAGTTACTTTTCATCAGCTTTTTGCTTTCTGGCAGTTTCCTGCACTGCAGCAAAGTCATTGCTGACAAGGCACCACTCAACAATACCAGTGAAAATGGGAATCTGAGAGAAGGCTGATATCTGTAGTACTAAAGTCAATGGTGCATCTTCAGATAATTGTTTTGGTTTACCTTTCATGTGTGGTGTTTAGCAATCAAGAGAGAAAGCAAATAAATGATGCACAACATGCTTGAAAATCAGCCCTGTGTAGTCAGTAGAGCTAAGCTAATGCAGATTCCAAATGTCTCTTATGAGATTTCCTGTACTACTGACTGAAATGTTGGGTGCTTTAGTAAAGTTAAGTAGAATGTTACGTTTTTATATTTGCCATGAAACTACCTGCCCCAAATGAGCACAGAGGCAGCCACCTCTGCCCCCTGGGAGCACATATGCTTAGCATGTGTGTGGATTTTTGGGCAGTAGTGAAGTGAGCAGCTTTGTAAGTGTCCTACCCTACTTGCAACTATGGAAGCATCCTCCTCACCAGGGAACCTGGACAGAGGTGCAGCAGAGCTGGAAGGGCTGGGCATCAGTGGGGTCCCACTGCAGCCTCACATTTCTGGCAGATGGTCCTCTCCCTCTTTTGCTTTCTGAGCTACTGCTAGCCTCTCACAGGCAGCAACTCACTTGCATACCCCAGGTGTTTGTCTGTTTGGAGGTGTCTTGAACAGTGGGAGCCAGGAAGCCCTGGAGGAAGGCCTGCTGTGGGAAATAGGCACTCACCCTGTCTGCCTGATTAGTTTCGAGCCCAGCCAGAGTACTGGTTTATGGGGCTTGGTCCATTGGTGTCACATGTGCGTTCATTATTACTACCTTTAAGCTTGCATCTCTTAATGTTTGCCCCAAAATATCTTACTTCTGTGTCTGGATACTATTAATCTACATCTTGGACTTTCAGAGGGGTGTGGTTACTCAGCCTCTTTGACTCAGTGTGCCCCCTCCACCAGCTGCACTTAAGCCATAACCTCCAGTGGGGGATGTGATGGCTGCATCCAGCTTACTCTGGACTTTGGGAGATGGATGGCAAAGTAGTAGCCAAGGGCTGTCTGGAGGGGTGACCTAGACATCTTGCTATTATGCCAATATCCACTCAAAGAAGGAAGGTAGTTTAAATTCTTACTTCTCTGGTATTTTAAGTGAAAATGAATACCTGATGCCATGTGTAGAATGAATGTGATGTGAACACTGCTCATGTGCCTGTTTCACCTCCCTGAATCAATTTTTGCTCTGCACAAGAAGCATTGCAAAATTACAAAAAAGTCAGTCATCTTCATAAATAGTGGGCATCTTAGGGCTTATTGAGGTCTCCTGAAAGGCAGTGGACTGCACGTCAAAGTCTTGCCTTGAATAAGGATACCTCTCAAAAGTTGAGACATACCTTGCCATAACAGGTTCTTAGTAAGGGATTAACAACATGTTAACTTTGAAATCTTAGCCAAGTGATATAAAGGATTGATAGTGCACATATGATCCTTTAGACAGAAACTGTTGACCAAGTCTGGGACTGAGTCTGGATCCAGCTGCACTTAAAAATCCCCTCAGAAAGGAGTTTAGAACACAAGGGTATTCACTCTTTCTGAATCTTTCTGACTTGAAAAGAGGGTCTCCCTGAGAGTTGTCTGACCCTGTCCTCTGTAATGCTGTAAATAATCAAGTGTACCATGACATCACATCTTGTTAAACCACTGTTGCATTTACTGTCAAACTTTGTTAAATCACTGTTTTATATCAATAAACATATTGCTAGTTCTCTCTTACAAGTGAAATGTATCACATCATCCACACTAGGCTCATAGAACTGTTTACATGCATTGCCGCCTTTTCTCAGGCTAAAATTGTTGGGGTAGGCACGAGAGCAAGAAGCCTGGTAAACGTCTCCAAGTCTAACAGTTTATGACCAAGTGTTTGTTCTAAGGCTGACCTGTTTCTGCTGCAGCTGACAAACCACACTGTTATGGCAACTGATAGATGTGTGACAGTGATGAACAGATCAAACCCCAATGTGCAGGTAACGTGTGGATATAATTTTTTTTTTTCTCGAATTCACAACAAGTTTTATCATAGAGGTTTCTAGCTGCCCTGCTTGCCTGTTCCTCACACTTGCCTTTCTTTGTTATGGATTTTCTGTTTTCTCTTTAAGCCACAATGCATAGAAACCAGGATTCAGGAGGTGGAAGGGACTCCAGTGAGTGACTAGTCCAGTTCCTGCTTGTTTCAGTGGTAACTTCTAAATTAGATGCATCTGTTTGAGTCTTGTAATGCATCTTTATAGTTCAAAGCTGCTGTTCTTAATCCTCCACCCCACTCCCCTTCAAAATCTAGTTTGTGGAAGGACTATAGAGGAGATAACAGAAACAACTCTTTTCTTCTGCAGGGTTGTTTGGCATAATTAGGAAAATGAAAGGTTGTGGCCTTTTCCCTTCATAGGAAATGAAAGAGATGTAAAGACATGGTATTCCAATGGCAGAGCTTATAGTGAAATATCTAATGTTATGGCAAATTATTTGTTTGATGGCTGCATTTTATCACTTCAAAGTAAATCAAATCAGTGGTTTGAAATACTTATAAAGTAATGGATCTCTGTGTAGGGAAAATGAAACAGAAAAAGGCAACAACATAGTTATCATCCCTTTTATAGACTGGAAAAAATAATCTCACTATTAACATTGAAAGTAACTAATGTTTTGAGTGCAGAAGTTATTCCTTGTTCTAAATTTCTTTTTTACATTGAAACAGTAATTCAGTGTATTCACCCAGGCCACATTTCTACACTGAGTAAAGTAGCATTGAATGGTTATTCTAATGTTGTTCAATGTTTATTAAGTCTATTAAAAACTAATGTTCTTTTTTGATAGTCTTGTTTTAGTAATGCCCATTTGGTTTGGACAAATTAATTTGAGTAAAGTAGACAGTAATAGTTGACACTACTGCAAGGATTTTACAGGTGAGATTAATTATAGATATGAGCCTATAGCTACTGTGTTTTCCCCACATCTTTACAGTGCTTTAAAATAAGAGGCATTATAGTGCTCCAGAGCAATCTTGCTATTTTACCACGCTTGGAGACTTCCCATAATATCCTTCACAATATGGCCCTCAAATTTGCTTTATAAGTATTACATAAGTAGATCCAGAGTATTTGTGACTCTAGTATTTCCCTGATAGTAAAAATTGTGCTGTTTCTGAGAACACTGCTCTACTGAAAAAAAAACAAACAAAAAACCCCTATGATTTTTATATGAGAAAAAATGGCATTGTGCGCTTAAAAGTAAGAGATTCTAAAGAACAGAATAATAAACTTGTATTACAGTGTGGTTAATCGAGGCTTTACCATCATTAGAAAATACAATTTAAATGTGAAGTTTTTTAAAAACAAGTCATATGTTACAAGGGGAGTAGCAGGAAGACTTCAGTCACTCTGAAAAGTTTCCATGTGAAAGTAGCTCTTCTCTTGTGAGCTGCTCATGGACACTGCAGGCATCAGCTTACAACCTACTTCTATGCCTAAATGCAGAAGTTCTCTTGTGTTTTCCCATGCACTGATGTACACATGGGTGAATGCTGAGCCCAATTTTAAATGAGTGTTGTCTATACACTTTACTTACAGTAAACACAGTGATTTGAAGCCACTCTTTCAGTAGTTAAAAGTCAGACTCCTGATGTGCTGCTGAGAAGGAGTGGGTTATTTCCTGTTGAGATACCACAGGTTCATACAATGGCCCTTTGGTCAGAGCTTGGTGAATGCAGAAGATGCTGAGCACTTGTCAGTGCAATGGCACATTAAAAAAAAATAATAATTCTATTATTGCCATAAACCTAGCACAAATAAAATTTCACGGGAAGGCAGATCATCTAAAATTTAATGTTCCTGCATGGATCTAAAGGAATGAAGGAAATATATTAAAGACAGATAACAGTAAAATTGCATCAGATTAAAATATTCCTATTTTCTACTCCTATGACTATATAGTTTTTCTTTAAACCATATTTACCCTGGTGGCGAGTCCAGATCACTTCCTTCACTACCACCATCAAAATCTTTGTCTTAATATGAATTTTTATTTAAAATAATATCTAGTAAATCAAGGCAAACACTTTTTTTCATAAAAGTTAGAATTAGAGGTGAATATGTCACTAAATTAAGTCTAGCAGAATTTTGAACAGAATGTATGGGAAGAGGTTTCTTATTCCCCAGGTGTTATTTTACTTATTTTTAGTTGCAGTAAGTAGCAGGGCCAGGAGTTGGACTCGATGATCCTTCTAACTCTGTGATTCTTCAATGCAAGTTCAAAAACAATTCCTTGAGCAAGTATAGGAGTTCAGGACTGCTGAATTTGACAAAGGTACACCAAATATAGAGGCATAGATTCCATCTTTCTTACTCTTTGACTATTAAATACTTGCTAAGCTTTGACAGGAGGGACAGGCTGGTTCTCCTTCCAAGAATAGTCTACTCTGATAGAGTTGGAACAGTTGGTGAGACAGAGCAATTTCTAGGATGACCTTCAGTTTCTCCTGTTCATATCAAAGAAATCAAGGCCACTCTTGAAATTCTGTGTAGAACAGTGACTTTGTGCTAAAAAATAACACTTTAAAGTGCAATTCAAATGTTGAGATTCATATCAGTGATCTTATTGTTTGAATAACTATGTTACTTCCCTTTGGAAACAAAAAGGCATGAATATTGGCTTTGCATCAACATCTTGTGGCATATGTTGGTGAGTTTACTTATGTCTGTGAGGAGTAGAGCTTTTTCCTTTTCCTTTTTTTAATGAAAGCTCAGATTCCTAAACCCAAGATGCACTCAAATCAAAATCAAAACACTCAAATCACATTCTGAACCAGACCAAGTGTGACTCTAATTTTTAAATATGCAGACTTGACAAAGTCAAGTTTAATGAAAACATCCATTTGCATATAAATACCATCTGTCACATAAAATTTACAGTACTAGTTTAGGTAGGATGTCATTAGTTTCCTAGGAAGCACTGAACAGTAGGGAAAGGGCAGCTGAAGAAAGCAGGCTGTAATGAAAAGTTTTTGGGAGTATGCTCTAATTCACCTCAGCTGCATTAACAATCTGCAGCTGTAGTAGATTTGTCCTTATTTATTTACAGTTGAGAATACTGAATTCTATAAAAAGTGATTGATTTCCTTTTAACCTGAAAGCTGTCTGAAGTGAAAACTACTCCTTCTGTTCTGACTGCACAGCTAGTTCAGTCAATGTCTGGGATCCCTAGGTACTACTGCAGTAAAAGTAAATAATAATTATAAGAATGACTAAATTATTATGATTTCTAGCAAAAGCATTTAGCAAAAGAATGGCTCTATGGGTAATTTAGAAATTATAAGGATTTGAAAAAGGGGCTAAGAAATGGAAAAATAATAGATGAAACAAGAATAAAGAGTGGAAATAATTATAGTATTACTGTCCATATTGTGAAAACAAATATGAATCATTCATATATCTTGTTTCAGAACTAATTTCACAAAACATAAACCAAAGTAAACATGCAGCTTCCCAAATCTTTGTCTGCAAAGCCTAGCCATGATGATGATGAGAGATATATGCTTAGTAGAGCTAGAATTAACAAAAGACTGACAGAGAGAAGGACAACTGGTATTAAAAATACTGCTGAAAATAGTTCAGAGAATAGAAATGTTTTTGCTTTGGGACACAAGAGGAACACCAGGTACTGTGTTTAAGAGGTTTCGTTGTGCACAATTTATCCCACTCTGTGTTCTTCTGTGGTTTCCTATAAGCTGGAAAGCATGGAAAACGATACTGATTGCTGCTGAAGATGGGCTGCTTCATCTCATATGGACTACAGTCCTTTTCTGATGATAACAGCTACAAAGTTCTTTTGGATCTGAGGATATCTGGAGTTCTTAATCTTTTTAAGAGTCAGAGCTAAAGAAGGGTAGAGAAAATTTAATTCTTTCTGTAACAGTTTCACCATTTTAGCAGTGGAAGAATGAAGAGAGAAGGAAAAAGGAGTGAGTACTAATAGGATAAGAAGTAAATAATTATTTATCAGTCTTTTGCTTATATGGTAATAAAACATGCACGAAACTATAGCTAAACAAAATCAAAGCTGTCTCTTGAATATCTCATCATAAGTCTAGTTGAGTACAATATATCAATGTTACATATATACCATTCTGCAAATGCAATTATCAATTTACAATTCTCTTCAGGTATATTGAAAAAACAATAGGACTTAAAGAAATCAGAAGGTCATCCTGGACATATCCTTACCTCAGTGTATTATCCAAACTGCCTAAATCATACCATGACACCTGACAGGTGTCTGTAAACACTTCCAGTGAGAAATTTTACAGTCTTTACTGGCAACCTGGTTCTTCCTCACTGCTTAGGGAATGCTATCATGATGTCTAATCTAATTATATTGCAACTCTATTACTTTTAACGGGCTTTCAATTACTCTTAATTTTTAAGAACTTGTCTTAGAATGAACACCACAGTTCAGATTGACTTATGAAAACCAGAAAACAAAGAACTCAACCCAAAGCAATGCTTATTCTTTGAAAAGTTAAGCAGTGAATATGAACAGAGTGAAACGCTATTTAGTGTTGTCTTACTCTGAATAGTCTTCTGAGGAAAGTCAAGTTTGCCATCCCACTCCAAAGAAGATTAACTCCGTATAGAACATTAATGGTTTCAAAGTCAATGGTGATGAACTGTTTTGCTGTTTATGGACATGAGAGAAGCCAGCAAACAGTATGCTCTACAGTCTCCTCAGCAGTTTTCTGTGTGTGAAGTACTAGCTGGCTCTATACATCTGCTAAAACTTCTGAATGTCCTCTACCTATTTTTTAGGACATATTTTCTGTATGAAGTTCTGTAGAACATTGAAAATTAAAATAAAAAAAAAAAAAAATTGAAAATTGAGTATCAAAGTGAATATTAGAATGAATATTGTTTGAAGTAGTACTATTTTTTATATCTTATTCAGTAGAAATCTGGGGTTTTTACACGATACTGTCACCACCATAGAATTCAGGGAGTTTGTCCCAGGTCTCATGTTTGACTTTATAAATATATAGTAGGCTTTGATTTTAGCTGATGATGTGAAGTGTAGAAAAGATATATGACACATGGAATGGGGCATGAAATGCACAAATCAATTACCTAAAAATGGGTGGATTTTATTAAATATGGGCAAACTTGTTTATAGTTGATTTGGGCAAAAATCCCTCACTCCAGTAACCTGGGTCACAAATTCAGTAAAAAGATGTGGCCATGTCACTCTTGTGACATCTTGTGACTCTTATCATCTGTTACAGAAGGGTGATTTCACCTGAAGGGAATAGGGGGTGTCCAACCTCCCTAGAGCCACAAAGACTGGGAATCATCAAATTTTCCATTAATTCGTCCTTCTATAGATATTTTTAACATGCGTCTTGCTTTCCAGAGTCGTCACTGGTGAGAGGCTCAGGCAAAACATGACATTTTTAGAAGACGCTTTCTGAATTGATGAGAGTGAATTCTGCTCCTGCTCCACACAACCTTGCTGATGATTTAATCTCTAACTACCTTGAATTTGAGCCTGTTACAATAAAGACACAAAGTGTAATTCTAACCTGTTAATCTGATTAATTCTAGTCTGTTATTCTAAGCTTTACCTGCCTGAAAAATTAAACTATCAGGACTAATTGCCTCTTCATATGCCTCTAATATGCGTCTTCTATATGTCCTGAGTTCTTCCAGAATGGGCCCCAGTTACAGCTAGATCCTAGATGCTACAATTACCAAAGTGGTGATAGGTATTAAAATAAAATACATTTAAAGTATTTTATAGTGGTTGTATTTTCCAGTAATCAAAACTTACAGGCACAAAACTGTGACATTTCTGGACATGGGAGAAAGGAGTTCAGATCTGAACAATATGGAAAACTGTCCATTCTGATTCATAAATTGCAGAAAATATTATCCCTGGTATAGTTTTACTAAAGAGAAAAAAAAAATCCCAAACATCAGAAAACCAATAATTTTTGATTCCAAGTATTTTCAAGGGAAAATTTGAGTGTGAAATGATGACGAATAAATTGTACCTGTATAGCCAGTGCAGTATTTTGTTTCACAGTCTGTTCTGCTCCAAGATCAGTCATTTAGAGTAAGCACGTTTGATACTGCCTGCCCACAATGATACCAGAATCTGTACTGAAAAACAGAAAATGCATTAGGCAGCTATGTGTTTTCCAGCTGGAGCATGAATCATATTTTCAGGACTTGTGTTTCTACAGAGTTCAAAACCAAGCTGTAACAAAGAAAGTCAAAAAACATAACATGCACCTTTAGCTTGTAGATCTTATGAATTTCAGGTTCTGAGCAGATTCTTGCATCAATATGAAGATTACCAGCATTTAGGTGTAGATGGGTCATTTATCACTTGCTTCAGTCTCTGCTTTCATGTTCATGAATCAGAATGTGCAGTGTTCCTAGCTGAACTTCTGTGCTTCTGTACTTTGCAGCAATTAACATCCCTGACATTGTATCTCAAGATAAGATGCTCATCTCAGAAGACTGGTAGGAAGTGAAATGCAATCTGTCATATATAAGTCAGCTCTTTAATAATAACCCATTCTAATAAGGACAAAGTAAGTCCACTTCTTTCCAGTTCCTAACCTCCTGTCTTTGTAATTTATATCATAATTGATGTGTTATCAACAATATCACCTGAGTACCTCTGGACTTCACAGGCTTTCTGAAAGTTAATTAGCTGGAGAGAACAACTTCAAGTCAACTTGGAATAATGGGATACAGCTGCAGTATGAACACATTTTTGATGTGCAGTGTGTCCTCTTTTTAGTTGGAATTTGTATGTGAAGCATTTAAGGATTGACAAGGAAGGGGTGGGTCTGTCGAAGTCAGCAAGTTTCTCATGAGCATAGCATAACATGGTATTCATGCTTTGTGCCAAAACTTGTGTTATTGGTTTTGTGGATTTGCAATCCCATTTTTCACATGGTGGTTGCATTTGCCCTTTCCTTGTTCAAAATCATCAGATAGGATACCTGATAACACTCTATGTGTGATATCATGAATGTCAAATGCCATTATTTCTGTGCTTTACTTATCAAGAGGTTCCTGGTGGTGTCTTATAGAAGCCCTTTCCCCGTGGATCCAATCAATACAAAGTTCTTTTGCTAACAATATTAGTTGCACCTTTAGTTTTAATGAGCATCAGCTGCAGGGTCAAGGAGGCTAAGGAGGCTTCAAGAAAAGGCCAGCTGTCTCCTACATTGTTGTGGAGAGGAATGACTGGTTAGAGCAGCAGGGATTTGTGAAAACCACATTCCTGACTTGTAACCTTAGTGTTTCCCCATGAAATGAAAAAGTTGGTTGTCAGTGAAGTTTCCAGATGAGACTGGGGGGGGAGGGGAAGCTCATCTGACCATCCAGTATTTTTGTACTCTCTGATTTTGTTTTTCTGAAACTGTTGAAAGAAGTGACTCCAGAGAGTCCTGGGACTTCTTAAGTTCCACCTTTCAGCAACATGAATGGAGTTAAAGGGAATGGAGATAAAAATCAGTGCATGGTTTTGCAATAGAATCATAAAAATATGAACAGACTTGTGGCAATATTTGTTTTAGAAAACTTTCATCTATGTATTCATTTACTGCTTTAAGTGAAACCGTTGTTCACTTGAAAATCAGCATCGTGTGGCTGACTTGAAATAAGCAGTGCAAGTGTTTTGTGCATCCTAAATGAAAATAGCTCAGTGACTCCAGGTTTAGGATTTCTGTTACTTCTTTGATGCTGCCTTCTTACCATCAGAATCAAAGAGTGGCTCAGAGGGAACTTTACATTTTGACAAGCAATCTAAGCTATTACCCAGCCTGAAAAGTGAATGGGCGTGGGAAACTTATTTTCCCTTTAAGTAAGAGTGTCAGGAATGCTGGTGATATGTGACAAATGGCATTCAGTCAAAACAGCAGCTGAAATTGCTAAAAGTAGTCATAAATTGGTGAGTAGAGCTGGCTTTATTTCATTTGTGACTATAATGCTAAGCTGTCGTTGTCTTTAGATGATAAAGGCTAGCCAGAGGATGTGCTGCTGTTATCTGCTATATGGAATGTTTACATAAATGTCTGTTTCTTTTGGCAACAATTAATTTCACTGTAAAACCTACTGAAACTAAACTACTTCTTAAAAATGCTAGAGTAAAAAAAACAGCATAGAAGAAATAATTAAAAAAAATATATTACAATGTTGTTCATTTGCCCAAGTACATGAATTGACCTATCAAGTGTCATATTCCCTAGCAAGTGTCCAGAAATCTATTTTTCTTTTACTCCCTAATTCTTATTGGTTCAGTCACTAGCAACAATGACTAAACTTCCTGATAATCCTGTCGCACTTTTGCATAGAGATTGTTTCTTTCTTTGTAGAAGAGTATAGGTTATCCTTTTATAAAACCTATTCGTGTGATAAAGGGGACACTAAAGCATTATTTTTACTTCATTCATCCTGCATATAATATGACTAGGGGAGTTATTTTATTTTCTAGGTAACATTCCCTTTCATATTTCTAAGATTTGGTGTCTGAGGATTACGATAATATTTTGTGCATGCTTTTTTAATATTAAAAAATTAAAGTGAGAATTTGAAAATATTTAAGTCAAAATGTGACATATCCATTATGATGTGTTTCTATAGTGGAAAAACTGTAGTTGAAGAATATACTTCTGCTGAAAATGTCCTTTTTTTTTTTTTTCCCCTACTTTCTCAGAATGTTAACTGTTTAGTAAAGACTGCATTTTTCTTATTGTATGGAGAATTGGTTTTTTTCCCCCCATATTAATTTAAACCATGCACAGATGTCAGCTGGTACCAAACACAAAGTAAATAATTGTAATTTTTGTTTCTCGAGTTACCATGGATGCTGTATTTCCTTCTTTGCTGGTACTTCAATTTCTGTCTTCAACTCTTATTACACTTTCTATTATTTTTTTAAGTTTTCCACCAGAAACTTTTAACTGCAGATAGAAGCTTGTTTAAGACTGGTTGGTTAACTTGGGATAGAAGATTTAAAGGATTCAATTCCTATTAAACAAGGTGAAGTGGTTTTCATACGTTTTCAGTGAGAGCTGTAAGACAGCATCATATTTAGCTCTGGGGGTATGAAACCTTCCTCATTCATGTTTATTACATGCATCTGGTACTTTCGTATCATCTATATGCAATACATTTCTATAATAAATACTAAATATACATACCACACATTTACTATCTTGCTATTATGTCTTTTTGATAATTTAGTAGTGGATATACTTTGCATTTCAAATATTTTCTTATCGTGAATTTATATAATAATGAGTGGAACTGTGTCTTAGTATGATTACTAATTGCCTAGGAAAACACTCCTCTTGGTATTCATGAAATCAGAAAGAGACACTTGGTTTTTCTATGCATTTTATAAGCTGCATAATGACGAGGTAAAAAACCCCCACAAACACCAAAAATAATAAACAATAAGGTATAAACTTTTATTAAAATATATTGGAACGGAAAAGAGAGTTAAACTTCAATGCTAGAGAGTGTTTTCCAGCCAGTTATTAGTGTGGCTTATTATACCACACTCCCTGCATGGCTCTGTGTTGGACATGCTCATTACTGGGGCTTGCTGGCTTTCTCCATTGTGTATTCTGTTTACTTATTGAAGAGACTGATGCTGCCTCTGCTCATTTCCACCCAGCGAGCTGTGAAAAGGTGGATCCCCACATTCAGGCAGAGATTTCTCTGGGAATTGATCTCCCCAAATCTCCTCCCTGTGTTTTTCCAGAAATGCATTTTATAAGCTATAGTTTACTTAACTGTTGAGAAATATGTCCCTATATACTAGTTTCTTTGGGTTTGCTGAGAGGACTGGTACATTTCCCATTGTCACTGTCAGCTGAGCCTTCACACCATGGACATGTCATCCGTGCCCATCAGGAGAGATAGTCAAGCAAGTATGTCCTCTGTTTCTCCAACAGGGATGACTCACTAGCATAGAAATGGAAATCCAGGGTGATACTGCCTGATGTGTCCAAGCAGCAGAAACTGGTGAAATAAAGGAGGAAGTGATTCCTGCATACTGGACATCTGCAGCTGCTTCTGGGTGCACAAGGGGAAACATTTCTGCTTCTTTCCAAATATGCTTTGGACAGTATGGAAACTACTCCCTGACAATACAAGCAAAATGGATAGCACTGTACAGACTAAATTAATCTACTGCTTGAAAATGAGAAAGGGAAGAAAGAAACAGTATTGCTTTAAGCAATGCTAAAAACTAGCTAGCTCTCCCCTTTCTTTTTCAACAATTGAAAAATCAGTGCTAATGATGGCAGGAAGATCGTTTTCTGAGTGTTTTTCTATTTTATGTTGTCTGAAAAATACCTGGTTAAGACTAGCAAGTGGAATCTGCTTGCTGTTGTATGTGCTCTGTCAGTGCTATTAATTCATCATCTTTTTATTTTTCTTCTGCATGCATCAATAACTGTGGCAGTAATAAGAAATTACTGCAAAAAACATAGTGTTGGTAGCACTGTTATCATCTTGATTTCCAGTGAACCAGAATTCCAGTGTCACACTGGTCTCCCTTTTCCTCTGAAATAGCTTTTCAAGAAGTTGATGCTGATGATGTTCAGGTTAAGCACAGTCATATATCAGGAGCTCACCCTTTGCTAGAATGAACAGGAACTTAATTTGAAAACAAATGGAACAGGGGATGCAGAGAAGCTGTTAAAAGATGACAGAATAACAGAAATGTGTCTGCAACACATCTAGGGAAGCAGAATAGAAGAAAAAAATTAATCATAAAGGCACTGGGTGCAGACGCTGATTACTCAAAGGAAGATCTTGGAAAGCAAAGCATCACATTGAATTCTCAGATCTATGCTGCCATCGTATAAACAGCCACTGAGTGGAGTTGCCATGAAGTTATTTTTTTACCACCATATTTGATACTGAAGGGTGTGTTAGTTGAGTTATTAAAATGAGGTTTTACAAAGACATTCCCAGGAGCCTTTGACTGCAGTACCGAGGCAGCTCTCCTGTTCTGCAGACACAGTTGGTGGCTCGCTGATGGCAAGTAGGATGTGGGGTCACAAATGCTACCCTGCAGTAGCAAGGGGACAAAATTTTGCAATATGGAACAGAGTACAGGGGAGGTTTAGATTGGATATTAACAAAAATTTCTTCACTGGAAGGATGTTAAAATCCACTTATTAAAATTATTAGAGAGATGCCTCTGCCTGAATTAAAGTGACAATGAGACCATATGTTGATGTCAATAACATGGATATTATTTAACAATAAATGTGAGGTAGAGAGAGAAAGGAAGAAATAGGAAAAAGAAGGGAGTGGGGAAGAAAGAGAGTGATAGAGACATGTTAAATAGATAAAATTTCACCATTTCATGGAACCTGACAGCATCCTGTAGGTCCTCTTCTTCTAGTCTTATAGGTGGTGAGGGTCCCTCAAAACATAGAGTCCAATGGNTGGAAGGATGTTAAAATCCACTTATTAAAATTATTAGAGAGATGCCTCTGCCTGAATTAAAGTGACAATGAGACCATATGTTGATGTCAATAACATGGATATTATTTAACAATAAATGTGAGGTAGAGAGAGAAAGGAAGAAATAGGAAAAAGAAGGGAGTGGGGAAGAAAGAGAGTGATAGAGACATGTTAAATAGATAAAATTTCACCATTTCATGGAACCTGACAGCATCCTGTAGGTCCTCTTCTTCTAGTCTTATAGGTGGTGAGGGTCCCTCAAAACATAGAGTCCAATGGATTGATATACGTTCAGGAGATGCCTAGGCACCACCCCTGAGAGGGGGAAGCTTTGCAGTGTCTTGAACAGGCTCTGGATTTGTTGTGTTACTTGGATCATGCATGTTTCTCTGGTGGTGGAAGGCCTCAGNAGACATGTTAAATAGATAAAATTTCACCATTTCATGGAACCTGACAGCATCCTGTAGGTCCTCTTCTTCTAGTCTTATAGGTAGTGAGGGTCCCTCAAAACATGGAGTCCAATGGATTGATATACGTTCAGGAGATGCCTAGGCACCACCCCTGAGAGGGGGAAGCTTTGCAGTGTCTTGAACAGGCTCTGGATTTGTTGTGTTACTTGGATCATGCATGTTTCTCTGGTGGTGGAAGGCCTCAGGAATGAGTCTGTGGAGCACTTTGGGGGTCTCATAGCTTATGACCGCTTCTCAACTGTCTCTCATGTGAATGTCCCATGTGGATGTGGTCTTCCTGGAGTGGGGTGTTTATTCCTTCTGTTTGGTGTGAAGAGATTTTGCCATTATACACTCCAAACCCTTCTCCTCCACTCCCTGAACTCAGCTAGGACTGATTCTTAGCACAGCTCCTGGGTTTGGCTTTCTTTGTGAATACATTCCTCTTCCTTGGGCCTTGTTTACTTCTCCTTAGGCCTGAGATAATTGGACAATAGTCTTATGTCAAGTTCCTGTTGAAGTCCAAATTCCAGTCAGGAGGCAATATTTGACAGGGGGTGGGTAGGGTGCTTTGGTGGTTGCAGATGAACAGTTGCTCCTTTGCAGCTTGACTAAAAGTCTTTCCATGATTTTGAAAATGTTTGAGATATTAACCATATTTCTCTCTCTTATAGAGAGTGGTCAAACATTGGAAGTAGCTTCCCAGGGGAGCGGTGGAATCATCATCCCTGGAAATGTTCATAAAAACATGCAGATTTGGTACCTGAGGATATAGTTTCATTGTGAACGTGGCTGTGCTGGGTTAATTGTTGGCCTGAATAATCTTAAAGGCACTTTCTAACCTTAATGATTTTATGATTATTTTTGACCCTACCAGTTAATCCTTCTGCCATTGATTCTGTTCCTGCTGTGAAAGAAGTTTAGGTTCAATTCTCCTGTCTGCTAAAAGGTTAGAGCCTCACAAAGTCAATTTATTACTGGTCAAAAATTATAAAACTGCTTTGTGAATCAGTATGCTCACTACATAAGGAAAAATTTGCTTTAATATCAATGGCAACTATCAGTTGTTAATTGTTAAATGTTTTAAAATTGTCGGAATGAGTTTGGGGTGGGGGTTGGATGTGTTGGGGTGGTAAGCTTTTTGTTTGCGGTTTGTTGCGGTTATTTTGTTGATTTTTTTTTTTTTTGTTTTTGTTTGTTTAGTTGGTTGGTTGGTTTGGTTTGGTTTTTTTAAAGCAAAATGTTTTCCTGCACCTCCTGGTATACAAGCCAGGCAGACTTCAACACAATGGTGCATATCCACTAAAATTAAAATATCATGAACACCTTGCTGTATTGCTCTTTGTGGAGGCTGTTTATTAATTTAGCAAGAATGAAAGCAAACTGAAAATAACACATAGGCTTTAAGATGAATGAAGATTTTTGTATTGTAACACTTAAATACAGAATTTTGTAACTTTTATTGTGAAAATTCATATTTCCTAATTTTTAATGCTAGATTTTTCTGTATGAATGCATCCAGATTTGAATGATGGGGAATTTTTTTCCTTCACTTTGTGACTGAATGCACCCTCAGCAAGTCTGCCGATGATACCAAGCTGTGTGGTGTGGTTGACACACCAGAGGGAAGGGATGCCATCAGGAAGGACCTTGATAGGTTTGAGAGGTGGCCCCTTGTGGAATTTATGAAGTTCAACAAGGACAGGTGCATTGTCCTGCACCTGGCCCTTGACAATCCCAAGTACAAATACAGTCTGGCTGGAGAATGGACTGAGAGCAGCCCTGTGAAGAAACACTTGGTTGTGTTGGTTGATGAGAAGCCCAGCAAGACCTGGCAATGTGTGCTTGCAGCCCAGAAAGCCAACAGGTGAGTCTTTTGGCAGCACCAAAAGAAGCATGGCCAGCACTTTGAAGGAGGTGATTCTCTTCTATTCTGTGTCCAGTTCCAGGGCCCCACAGAAGAGAAGGAGAAGGACCTCTTGAAGTGAGCCCAGGGAAGGGCCATGCAGATCAGAGGGCTGGGGTACCTCTGCCATGAAGACAGGCTGAGGGAATTGGGACTGTTCAGTCTGAAAAAGAAACAGCTCAGGGAGACCTTAGGGTAACCTTCCAGCACTGAAAGGGGCCTGCAAAAGAGCTAGAGGTGGACTTTTTACAGGGGCAAGAAGTGATAGGGTAAGGGGTAATGGTTTTAAACTGAGAGTTTATTTAAATTAGACATTAGGAAGAAATTCTTTTCTGTGAGGGTGGTAAGACACTGGAACAGGTTTCCCAGAGAAGTTGTGAATACCTGACCCCTTGTAAGTGTTTAAGACCAGGTTGAATGGGGCTTTGAGCAACCTCATCTAGTGGAAGGTGTTGTTGCCTGTGGCGGAGGGGTTAGAACAAATGAGCTTTATGCTCTATTCCAGCTTAGGGTTCTCTGACTCTATGTTCTGTACAGGCATGTGCTTCCTGAAAGCTTTTATGAAAAAAACAAAAAACTGAAGATAAAATATGAACATTTATTGAAAGTTCCAGAATTTCTAATGAATATTGCTGACTGGACTGTATGGAGAACTCTCTAGAATTTCTTGTGTATTCCAGTAAGGTGAGAATCATGTAAAAATAATGGCGGTTTTGCAAGTCTAATAACATTAATACTCTGCAATTACACAGAAGCATTGAGGAATGTTGATTACTTGAGGAGAAATGAGTGCTGGTACTTTGAGACATGCCTCTTGTCTAAAATGCACCTAAGCTGTAGCATAATATAATGTGATTCATTCTAGTTCACCAAATCATTCATAATTGACAGTCATTATGAAATTTTTGTGTTATCTCACGGGCAAATCTTCTGTTGGAAATCTAGTGTACACATCACAAAGCATGTGCATTTTTCATATTATGTCTGAACACTTCTAGAACTCTAGAAGGCTTGGTGCTGTGAACACTTCCCTGGGGAGCCAGCCATCATCTGGTGGCAGTGATCAAAACAGCCTCACCTTGAATATTGCACACAGTTTTGGGCACCGCAATCTAAGAAAGACATTAAGCCATTAGAGAGCGTCCTAAGGAGGGCAATGAAGATGGTGAAGGGCCTTGAGGGGAAGCCATATGAGGAGTGGCTGAGATCACTTGGTCTGTTAAACCTGGAGAAGAGGAGACTGAGTGGAGACCTGACTGCACTTACAACTTCCTCATGAGGGGAAGAGGAGGGACAAGTGCTGGTCTTTTCTATGCTGTGACCAGTGACAAGACAGGGTTGGATATTAGGAAAAGGTTCTTCATCCAAAGGGTGGTTGGGCACTGGAACAGGCTCCTGAGGGAAGTGGTCACAGCATCAAAGCTGACAGAGTTCAAGAAGCGTTTGGACAACACTCCCAAGCACATGGTGTGACTCTTGAGGATGCTCCTATGGAGGGCCAGGAGTTGGGCTCAATGATCATTATGCTCCCTTACAATCAGAATATTCTATGTAGCATGTTCAAATCTCATATCCTGCCTTTCATAGACTTCAAGATACCTTGTCCTTTTCCTCTAAATTTCTTATATTTAAAATTTCTTTATTTCTCATGTCCAAGGAAGCACCATCATGGTTTTATAATAGTTATTTTTATGCAGTTAACCAGACAACAGAAATATGTTTTTGAGTTGACTTTGCAGTCATCAAGACCCATTGTGGGATCAGGCAGGAATTGTAATTTTGTTCAAAACACCAACCATGAGATATGCCTAAGAATGCAATAGAAGAGTATGTTGATTTGCCCATTTAGTCTTCTAGAATAACTTTGCAGTACAGTTGGGACTGTTGTGCTATTTTACCTTTGTCTTTTGTAATCATCTCTGTCATCTTAATTGTTTTCTAAGATGCCTCTATTTTAAATGTTCAGAATGGATTATTTCCACTTCAGTGTTCTTTATTTAATATTCTTGTTACAGGTTAGTGTTTATAGGCATTCCAAATATTGCAATTTTTGATAAGTTATTTCTGATCCCAAATGGCTTTATTTTTTTTGCCTTTTCTCATACCATTTGTCCTTGCAATCAGATACTGAAAATTTCTTTAAAACAGAAGTTTGTGAATATCTCGTTGAAGAATCTCATTGTCTGCAGTTTGAAGTTCTACGTGGAAGATTTGTCATTGTATTTTATTGAATATTTATACATTAGTATCCAGAGGCTTTATTTTTGTCTAGCTGGATTCAGAATTGCAAAGATTTATCTGTTCATTGCTATTTTGACCTTAATTTCATTACCCATTTTATTATTTTTGTTGCTAAGACACCTGAAGTACCGAATTTCTTGGTTTTTGATTCCGCTCCCCCCCCTCCCAGTGCTCAGATTTCTTGTTCATCAGTGAACACGAGTGTTCAGTGTTTAAGGGATGGATTTCCACTATGGTCCAGGAATTTATCTAAATTTATACCATAAATTCTATTAGATGCTTTTTGAAAGTCTGTGAGATCTATGCAGAAATAAATGCCTTTCATTCAATTTTATTGTGACAATGAAATAGGTACTTCATCTTTATATTTCCTGTCTGAATCTTGTCTGTTGTAAATTTGTATCTGATACTTTCTTTAACTGAAGGTGCAGTCTAACATAATGTATTTTAATACTATAGTTGACTCGCAATCTATATAATTTCTATCTAGATACTGTGTTGGCTAACATCTCTTACCTCTGACAGCTTTATTGTCTGAGAATTTTCCTCCTTGTATCATATTTTTCCTCTCCCTGTACTCTTAGGAAGACTTTATGAAGATGTCCACTACATCCTTTGTGATTCTTTTCTTGAAGCTGTTAGCTTAGTTTACATCTCCCTCTCACTTTCTTCTGTCTTCTGACAACCATTTTATCTTCTTTTTTTAGTATTTCTCTGTATTTTTCTCCATTTATCTCTGTTTACATATTAGTATTCTGTAATACGTTGTCTTAATTTGCATGTTTTATTCTAATACATGGTTGCAAATAAATGCTATATGTAAAGTGATCTGTTTGTGTTGTTATGGTGCATATATTCTTGGGTTTGGGTTCTCTAAAACCCTGGTTTGCAAAATTCAAAATTTCAAAATTCTGGAGCATTCACTGTTGATTTTTATGTTCTGCCACAGGTTTCAAGCTATTTAAGGTTATACTTATCTATCTAGGTATACATTAATATATACATGCCTTAAGGCATATGCCAATAACATCTGCATACATAAAATATTTGGGTAGCTGCTAAGAGATAAAAACCCATTCTGCAATAATCTGCATTTAATTCCAAAGTATGGACTTTCAATAGACCTCACACATATAGCAGACCAAGTCCTGCCACTGCTATTGAGTCCAAAATACCAATGATTTCAGCGGAATGTGGAAAAGGGTGATAAGAAGATGAAGATCTGACTCAGATTCTAGTCTTTGTTTTGGGAAAGGGTAAAATACCTAATGCAGGATAACCAGAGATTGTCCAACTAGTGCATTAAATAACTTGTGGGAGTGGAAAGAATAAACCTGCATAAGCCACTGCTGTGAAGTCCAAAGTACTTGGGACTTGCCTTGATAATCACTCTATCCTTCTTGCTAAAATTTGGTCCGCTGGGTACTTTTAGTGTTTAAAGGATAACCAATGATTGCAGTGACAATATGACAATTCAGGTAAGTTTATCTTATCCAAGTAGAGACTTCAAGTGGTTGACAAACATATTAGAATAATGTGACAGAAATTTCTTCTCCCAAAAGTTAATGTATTTCTAGCTAGCAATCCGCAGTCTGCAAGAGACAAACTTTGTTCTGTCAAATTAAAATTATATTATTGAAAGGAACCTTTCCAGTATGCTTTTCTGTCCTCCATCACTGAAATGCTGCTTTGTTGAAAAGTTGGATACATTCAAAAGGAGAATTGATTAAGCCTCTCAAGTAAATTAGTTTTAGCTGAGTTGCTTACGCGAGAAGAATTCTTGCCTTGACCTCAAAGCATACTCATCTAAAAATGTGAGGTCTGTGCAAGACATCAAAAAATCCTGTAGGACAAATGAATCCTGTATTATTTCAAATGTATTCTTCAGCTACGCTTTTAGGAAACACTTAGAGCTCAGTGTCTGCATTATCATTTATATTTCATTAGCACCTAAAGGCCTCAAGTGAAGCCAGGCCTGAAAGCATTTGGGAAATAGAAATACAGTATAATATGCTATTCTAGTCCCAAACATCTGTCACTGTTAAGATGAAAGAAGTAGAATGGGGAACAGTGGTACACTGACATGTGAAGGATGGTGCAGCAGATCCCTGCCACCAGAGTACAGGTTCCCTGAATTGTAGCACAATGCCTTGTTTGATCAGACATATTAATGCTAGCACATCCCAGACACAGAAGAAACAGTTTGTACAGAATTAAACACAGTTGCCACAAACTACCCTCCTCCCCCAGTGATCTTCATAATTTTATACTACTTGGAAATGTTGCATAGTGATCCCAAGGGCTGAATGCACAAGAAGTATCATAGTTATTGTAAATTTAGCTAGGTGGACCAACTGAACAGTTATAGCCCTAGTTCCCTATTCTGTCATTCAGGATAAAGCATTGTGGACAATTTTAACACCTCCTTTCTTGAGTAAAGCTAAAATGTTTTTGCATGTATGCTGTTTTATGTGTAACTAGTAAGTACTATAAGAGCATTTAAATATTTTAATTATAAATAGATCTTTCTTCATTTAGCAGCTACACACAAAATCCAAAGTCTGCTTAATCTGAAATTATTAAAATCTGGAGTGATGACTTAATACATGTGGAATGGTGCAGTGCAGAGCATATATAAAAACCTGGTGATGGGGAAACTTCATTAGGTTCCTACCTGCATCACTTTGATAATTAGAAAAAAAGTTTTTTCCTATTTTTATCCTCTTTGAGCCATTGGGGGAAAAAAAAAAAAAACAAAACCAGAAACCAACCTCCCCTTGTGCCCCAGCCTCTCACATTTGTTTTGTGGGTGTTTTGTTTAATGTAGTAATGCATCATGTTTCTAATAATAAAGTGTTCCCCTGAGCAAGTCAGAGGAAGCACCTTCATTCTCTGTATGAGGGGAAGAAAGAGGGTGAAATTGAATGCTGTGAAATTCAAATTCTCCTTGAGTTTGTCAATAGCGGTCATACTCATGCCAATTAGATAAGTGGGGGGAACCATAAGAAAAATGCTATTGAGATTAGCCACCTGTTTTTCGACAATATATTTGGGCTTGTTGAAGTTATACCTGAAGTTAGGAAAAATTATTCCTAAACCATGACAAGACTGGGAAAAGTCAAACTAAATAACAGTGTTAATATGTTAAATAATGATAATTTTTGGGAGACCCTTGCCCCTCCCAAAATGCTAATCCCTTCTTTAGGGATTTTATTGCTAGCTTGTCAATCCTTTCTAACCTTCCTTTGAAGAAATGATAATGCTGTACTATACAAAATAGGAAACCATATTTCTTAGACATATTCAAAGCTGTTTGCTGAAAGACATTTTGAGGGAAAATTAAAAAGTTAAAATGTGCCTGACTTGCACAGCTCATTGAAATTCCTTTTATCGAAGCTGCCTCTGTATGCTGTGAAACAACAGGGAGCTCAAACCACACTTGTTTTAAAGCATGCTGCAGATGATGTAGCTGTTTTACTTGCATATCAATGTCAAGTACAGAAAATTTTCTGTTATCACTTAGAAAACTGAAAGAAGTGAATGAAGAAAAGATTAGTTCTGTTTTTCATATAAATACATAGAAATGGAGTAGTATTACCCATTAAAAAAAACATGCTATGAATAGTTGATGGAATTTGCTAAGCCAAGTGTGATGCAACATTATTTTAGCCTGTTAAAGTGGTTTTCCTTTAAAAAGTGTAGCTGGGGACTTAGTTTTATTCTAACTTATGCATAATCTTTTATCTCTCTTTTTGCATGTGAACTTACACTACGTAGCTGATACTGAGAAACTAGAGAATAATTATTTTTAAATGTCAAAGGAAATGCTTCCTTATACTTCCTCATCAATCTAAAATTAAATGTGCTGATGGAACCAGGGGAGATGTGTGTGACAAATTTATCTTGTCTTGTTTTTTTTTTTTTTTTTTTTTTTTTTTTTTTTTTATTTTTTTGGGGTTAAAAATTGTTNNNTTTTTAAATCGTTGAGGCCTAAAATAGTTTGGGTTGGAGAGGATCTTCAAGGTCATCTAGTTTCAACCCCCTTGGCATGGGCAGGGACACCTTCCACTACAATCAGATTGCTCAAAGCCCAACTCAGCCTGGCCTTGAACACTTGCAGAAACGGGGGCATCAACAGCTTCTCTGAGCAACCTGATTCAGTGCATCACCACCCTCACAGTAAAGAATTTCTTCCTGATACATAATTCAAACCTACCCTTTTCACATTAGCGCTATCACCTCTTGTCCTATTATTATGTAGTATTGTAAAACACATACTAGGGTTGTGTTGCTGTGTTCCTTAATATGAGTGACTTGATTGGTAAGCCACTGTTTTAAAGACTTTGAAGTACTCTGGAATGCACTGCGGATACATAAATAGATTGCTCAATTTTATACCTAAATCTCTAAGTATGCTGGAGGATATGTAAAATAAGTGTCAGGCAGACTAGAGACAATTCATTAGTGACGTGAGGGGAGGAGGAGAAGGAGCTGCTATCCCTCAGTCTAGCATATCCACAGTCTCTGTGCACTGAAGATCTGGATAAAATTGGAGGAGGGCAATTAGGTGCTGTGGCATTTGTTATAACTACTGTAGCAGTCTTGGGGGAAAAAACCCACTTTAATGTTAACCTTGTATCCCTGTAAATGTCTCTTTGTGATAACAGTCAAGTGTAAATATTGAAGACAGCATAAGAAATGTTTTGCTTTTACATCAGGGTGAAAATGTCTAGAAGGACAGTGATAACAAAAATTATTAAGGCTTTTTTTGTAGGAAATGGAGTTTTAAACTAATCAGACTTTTAAAATTAATATTATAGCAGCATTGGAAACTGTGATACATTACAGGAAATAAATTTGAGTGTGTAATCTGAACCACAAAATAAAGTCAGGGTGAGAGTCATGAGAGCAACATATTTCCCAGAAAGGCTTCCCCCCGCAACACCCTCCCCTCCAACAGTGAAGGTTTAAAATGTTGAGATTCTTGTTTTCTCAAAAATCATCCAAAATAGCCCATTTAAACTCCTATGCAGGAATGGACAACCTGTTGGTCATGGTGATAAAATCCAGATCTCATCACTGGGTTTTACATGTATGCAGCTGCACAGGAAGCCTACATATGTCCCATTGTGAGGTTGAAATCAACATCATCTGTAGCTGTGAACCCATCCACATCTCCTTGCCTTGGAGTCTTGATGTATGTGACAGGTCTTAAAGCCCTTGAATTGTAGAAAGCAGGGCCAGGAGTGATGGCTGTAGCTGGCGTAGGTCTTTACTATTAAGATGTCTACATCTATATATTCTTTTTCTATTATTATTTTCATTTTTTCATTTAGATCTTTTTAAATAAATCCTTGGAGCACAATACAAACTACTTTTACTGCACAATATAGCTTCATAGGCTCTTTAACACAGTGGGACATGTTTCACAGCTCAGGAAGTTAACCAAATTCTGCTTCCATTTAGATCAACAATAAAATTTACAATTAGTAAAGTGGGACTTTGTAGTTGGTAAATTTGTTTGTCTCAGAACTTTCTGATAACTGTGTATTCTGACTATATCTGTTTTCTGCCTGTAACAGGGCAATCAATCAACAATAGCTAAATTTGGAACTTAGCTTCAGCTTATGCTTATTTTCATGTAATGTCTGCAGGAAATAAACTTTGAAAATGAACTTATCTATAAAATACAGATGTGTTGACACACTCTAGTAAAATACCAGTAGAGGTGAAATACTGACCAGTTCTGTGGATCCTACTATTTTACTGGATCCACAGTCCAAACTTTCCAGGACTTGGAGAGGGATCTTCCCATTTTTGATTTATGAAATATGTGTTGTATAAACTTGCAAAAAAATAGCAAAATTTTTAGTTCAAGAAGCACTGAAGTCCTCTTTGTGTCCTCTCCCATATTTTGAATCCTGACATGTTTCAGATGGTAACCACGAATGCATTATTGCAGTGGAGTAATACCTGAACATTCATGTAACTTGACATGGACTGACTCTGAGATTAGCTCAGTTGGTTAGAGAGCAACACCAAGGTTTGTGGGTTTCATCCCCAATGGGCCATTCACTTCAGAGTTGGACTCTGTGATCCTTGTGGGTCCCTTCTACTTCAGAATATTCTGTGATTCTAAACTACATTTATGTCACTTTAATAATACTCTGTAGAGCTATACATACAGAACTTCTGGATACCCAAAGGTATAAAAGCTTATTTAATGACTTTGGAATTGTCTTATATAATACGTATTAGGGTTGTTATTAGGTTTTAAATAGCTACATAAATATTTTTAAAAGAACAGTGAGAGAGAAACCTTTTTTTATTTCATTTACTAAAATGGACTCCAGCACATCCTGAAGAGCAAATCTAGGATTCTGTTTTCCCACTGTATCTCCAAGTAGTCACTCCTCTTAGGATTGTTGATTGTACAGGCATTAAATGCGGGGTTTATACATGTTGCTTTACTACTTTGTAAACTGAGTCAAGAATTAGGCCTTGTGATTTTTTTTCACGTTAAATTAATAGTTTCATAAGACTGGATTTAATCCAGGTGAATGCATGTGTCCTAGGGAAAAAAGAGGGTTACATACATTAGTTAGAATATAAATTCTATTTATAGAATTTTCTACCTGCATGGCGGCTTCCCTGTGGTTGCTATATATACAATTGTTTCTGTCTGAATTTGTGAGAAGACTGACAAAACTAGAGAAAAGCAGGGGTTTTTTTCTTCTTTTTTTTTTTTTTTTTTTTTTTTTTTTTTTTTTTTTCTGGGGGTGGGGGTCATGNTTTTTTTTTTTTTTTTTTTTTTTTTTTTTTCCTGAGGTAGGGGGAGGTCATACCTTTAAAGTTTTGTCTTCTCACAGTTTAATAGATATTGTTGCCTGTTTGGTGGATATGATTGATTTGTGCTTCTTGAGTACAAACTGGTATTGATTCTTAAGTGTGGAAAACAGTAAATATCCTGAGGCAGCTTTTCATTAATCCCTTGCTTCATTTTACTGAGTGGTAAAAGGCAACATAATTATGGAAGAAGTTACTTTAAAGGCAAATCTCTATTGAATGATTTAAAGTTTAGTAAGTTGAATAGAAGAAAGAATAAAGAAAAGGGATATTTGGGTTAAATAGGAACAGAATGCCGCAACTCTCAGGTACTGGATAAACTGATTCACTCAAAGGTTCGAGGCCGAATGAACACTTTATTAAAATATCCACCCCCTTTTATAGGGTTGGGGAGGAGCCCTCCAGAAAGGGGTGTAACTGGGGTGGTGTTAGGGCGGAGTAGGGGTGGAATATGCCAAAGAGAAGGTGGAGACATGACAAGTGGGCGGAGGGTGAGAGCCTGCCCATCACTGCACCAAATCTCCACAAATCAGGGAGAAGGAGAAAGAGCACGAGGCACAGAAGAACTTACTGGAATGTACAATATGAGGGAAATACAGCAACCGGGGGTAAACAGTATAAAACCATTAAAAACATTTTTAAAAGTCTCTCAAACACTGGGGGTGTGGGGCTCTCCATCTTCCTTGCAGGTGTAGTCCCAGGGTCGGTCACTTGTGGCTGTTGTCCCTTCTGCAGTCCACAGTTCTTTCATCCCGACAACAGAAATTCAAATGTTTGCCTGAAGTGACAAGAATCCATGTTAAGTTCCCTCAGGAGACATGCTATAGACTGATTTGAAGGAAAGTATGTATGGTAGTATAGGAAAGTTTTATATATAGGAAGCTATATAGCTGAGAAACTAATTAGTAACAACCTTTATATTTAGTTTCATTAAAAATTTCTAGCTAGTTTGTAGAAATGGGAGAGGTAGGCTAAATAAAGATGTCAGCTTTCAGAGTAATGATGTCCTAAATTGCCTCAGGTGACGTGTGATTTGAGAAAAGTATTGATTGAATTTTTTTATCCTTTTTTTTTTTGTATGTGTACACTTTACACACTGAAAATAAAGTGCTTGTGGATGTAGCAAAAAAATGAATCTAGAAAACACTGCATTATTTCACAGTGAACACAAATGTATTGGTCTGCTTTTATTGAAATAGAATCAAAAGCTGCTATCAAGGCATCTCCCATTGTTTTCCTGTGGAATATATAAAATGTATTTAATACATACAGATAAATAATTGCATTTTTACTGGAGATCAACCAGAATATTCTGTATATGCAAATGCTGTAGAAATGTTTATTAGAATTGCAGAAAGCCCATTTGTTGCTGAGACTGTAGACAGCCTTTGCATATCTCTTGAGGAATCCAGTTACTTGCACCTTTTTTCACATACCAGCTATGTTAGTTCATTATTTGATTTTTGTAGCTACAACCCAGAGAACATGAAGGAAGAAGACAACAGTATTGCTGACAGAAAGAAAAAGTATGAGCTTTCATATGAAGAAAAGCTAGGTATATATTTCAATGAGATTTAAAATGCAACAGTTAATTGAAGTTGCTTAATCTATTTTTGTCACTATATTTGAAGAGTAGTTCACTCTTCAGACTGAAGGAATTAGTCTGTCTGGATTTGCAGCAGAAATAAGCCTTTTGAGACTGAGCTAAAACAGCTGTTATTAATTTTTTGAAGGACTACCTTACTGTAATTTGCTTAAGAATTCACACCTGGTTATGGTACTTCATACCTCATGTAGTATATTTTAGCTCCCATCGGTCTATTTGGCTCTGCAGATTGAGCAGTGCTTAGCTTGGGATAGGATCTTGGACTGGTTCAGTCTCAGCTGAACATACCTCTCTGAGTTATATACTAGGATATTTGTTGGGATATTAGTTTCTTATGGGTTAAGAGCAAACAAATGCTCAGTGATTAATGGGAGGTAAAAACAGAGAAGATCATTACTTTCCTGTGAAATTGGCTGTGTTGGGGGAGACAGGACAATTCAACTTCTGTCTTATGGATGGCTGTGTTTTGAGGGTAGTGGACATGGGAGTGTCAAGGTACTGTGTGTAGCTGTGTGTGTCTGGTACAGCTGAGTGGAGGAGGAGGTCATGAGCTTAATCTAACATCTGTAACTGGCATCCTCATTCCAGAGGTGAGTATGTAAATTCACAAACTGTTCATTTGCTGTGCTCACCAGTAGTGTATCCTTTTTGTACATAATGCGTAACTTTTTTGACCTGTGGTTTGTTGTTGTGTATTATTCCTTGTTAAACCTTTGCAGATACTATTATTGTAAATGCAGGCATGAGAAATAAGGTTATAGCAAAGAAACAGATAGAAAATATTTTAATAATAACAAAGTACTTTTAATGCTGTTTAAGGAACCAAAATATGATTATGACTTATGTGTCCAAATGGCAGAAGCTTTGTAAGGGACTAGGTCAAATCTAGTGGTAATTAATTGTTTTCAACAATACATACTAAATGACAGTCTTAAACTTTGTAGAGAAATTGCTCATGCATAATCCGTCCCCCAAAGTCTGAGAGTGTGAATCAACACAGGGATTGAATTAATGATATTTCTTAATGAATACAGATTTATTTTACTTCTGACTAAAAAATAAAGAAGGGAAAATAAATACATGTTTTGTTAAAGTGCTTCTGACTCATCTCAATCTGCAGAAGCCACTGTGTTTTTAAGCTGGCCAGGACAACATTCATGCTGAATGTAGGGGGCTGAGCATTAGAAACAAAGAAAAACAAACCAAAAAAAATCATGGTTCTTAAATCTCATCTATGTCGGTTATAACTTTTGCCCTTTCTCCTTACTTTTATGCAGCAGAACTCTGATATATAATTCACTTTTCCCAACAGTGCTTTTTCTCAGGTTTAGTTGCAGAGCTATGAAGTACTGGACCTAAAGTAGTTTATTTGGATCCCTGAGTTTGTATACTGAGTCCCCACAGGGGTCCTCTGCTGAAGTGCTTCAAACTCCCTTGGAGAAGCCTGGGAGGTTGAGTTGTTGCCTCTATTACAACACCAAGTGGAAGTTAGATGGCAAATGATAAAACAAACAGGGTCTTTACAATGTTTGCAGAACGAATTGAACACAGAAGAGTTTAGTCTTAATCTGTTCAATTAATCAGTTCTCTGTAAAGCCCAGTCTCAACACATGAGTGATCCAGGCCGTTGGGTGAGAACCATGTTTGTTGGCTCTAGGGCAGAAAGCTGACACAGTGACCTGTGTTTTCCCATCGTCTTGGAGGACTGATCCTGCAGAGGGCCCTTTTTTTAAGATACATTGTGTGTGGAGGACCTGTGGTCTTGATGCTGCCACTTGGACAGTGTTGCATGGTCATCTTTGTTCCTTTGTAAACAATTCTTTTTTCTTCTTTCTTCCTCTATGCCACTTTGCTGTGTAAACAAAGGGAATTGTAGACCCATTTCAGTAAGGCTAACATAAAGGTTTCCAGTGAGCATTGCCATTTGAATGAGCTAATCATAAGTTAAACACACGACGTTAGTAATGAGCTGTAAATAAAGCAGTGATATCTGATTATATTATTTACTTCATGCTCTAGTATTTGTAGAGATTAGGATACCATTCTGCTGAATAGATGTTCTAAAAATGCTATGGCCTAAAGGGCTTACAGAGGAAAGAAGGGGAGACAGAAAAACACAGAATTCAGTTGCATGAGATTGCATAGTGAGATATGGTACATCTGGGGAAATCTGTCTGCTGACCCTCTGCTCAGGGTCTCTTTGCTAGAGCAGCACTGCCCCAACCTGTGAGGCACTTGTACCCACCAAGCTCAACAAGCAATAAAAGAGGTGGGAAAATGCCAAGAAAAATTCCAAATTGCTAGAATTGAATTATGGGCTAAGAAGGTTGTGAAGCACTGTCTAGACCACAGAGGTTATATTTATATTCCAAGTTTGTCTTGACCAGCTCCTGTGAGACAGAAATAATAAATCAACTGTGCTTCCTAAAAAGCTGAGCAGTAAAAAGAATGAAATGAAAATGGCACTACAGTGCAGTATTCAGTAACATTTCATATTCTGTCTCTACAGGAGAATACTTTCTCCCTCACAACCACATATCACACATCTTTCTTTCTTCTTTTTTTTTTTTTTTTTTTTTTTTTTTTTTTTTTTTTAAAACACTTATTTCATTAGGATGTGAAGTATCAAGTCAGAAAAATTAGAAACATTATAATGAGAAAAAATAGGTGGGTAAATAGACTACTGACATATTTAATGATCCTGTCCTAGTTTATGTCTTTAAATTAACTACATTTGAATAATAATGGCGTATTCTTGGAAGAGTATTTTTAGCTTTTTAATCACTATACCAAAAGGCATTCAGAAAAATAAAAAAGATTGAAATGCACTTTGCAGTCAAAAACCCTTTCAAAGTCCAAAGAGAATAAATATGCCCCAAAACAAATTAGGAGTCTAAATGCAAATGTAATAGAATTCCAGACTCTAGACCTTTGGCTATAAAAGTTACTGTCTGGCTGTTGCTATTGCCATTAGGGATGAGGTAAACCAAGAAAACTGTAACCTCAGTTTGAATTTTTAGAAGTGTTTGCATTGTTTTCTTGATGTATTAATTAGCATTAATTAGTTAATATGAGTGTGCAGACTTCTAATAATAAAAAGTTCTGTACCCATCAGATTTGATGGCATTCTGGTTTGAATTACCCAAAAGAAGCAATCCGAACATCTGAAGATGCACTTACTTATAAGCATGCAAATATATAAATATATCTTACTTAACTACACATGCATCACAAAATAAGACTATAATTGTTTGTCTTTAAAAAAAAAAATCAAAACCCAAGAAAAAACAAAATAACAGAAAAATAACCATCTGAAACAGCAACAAAATACCACAAACCCAAACAAACAAAAACTCTCCACAAAGCCTCGACACCACAGGAGCCAGTAACAGACTTCTGCAAAGATGGCAATGGTTGATATTCTGGACATAGTAAAATAAACAAACACACCCCTAGACCCCAGAGAAGACTAGAGAAGTACATAATAAAAAGGCACAGAAAGACATAATTAATGTTTATTTTGTACTTGGGAACCATATGTGGCTTTGAAATAAAAATGCCAAACTGACAGGTTGCCAGCAGGGATTGTAGCTGTTAACTGTCCTGGTTCAAAATGCTACAAAATAAGACTCCTCTCTGGGAATTTAGAAGTGTAGTCCATGTGACACTAAGGTTTTTCTATTTTTATGGCTAGACACATTTATCTTTGAAGGTATGTCTATGAACAGGGAATATGGAACAAGAGAAGCAGAGCTGGCCAGATTATTTGCTTCAAATAAATATTGATTTTAAGTATAAACAGTATTTTCTGCAAAGGTACTTTTGCATTGTAGAAATATGATAGTTGATGATTATGCCCTGTGCTGGCAATTACAGAGAACTATGCTGTAGCTTACTCTATTAAACAGGACCATTGGCTGTTGATTTAATACATAACCTGTCCCCCACACAACTTTAGAAATATTGGAAAAACACTCTTAAAACCTGAAAGCATTAAAAAACAGTGTGATAAAGACACATCAACAGCTTTACTATTCTCCCAGTTACTAGATGTAGGGAAATTATTAACACCACCACCAATTTAAAAAAAAAAAAAGGGGGGGGGGGGGGAGGAAGAAAAGGTAGACAGAAGGAAAGAAAAAAGAAAGAAAGGAAGGAAAGAAGAAAGAAAGGAAGAAAGAAAAGAAAGAAAAGAAAGAAGGAAGGAAGGAAGAAGGAAGGAAAAGGAAGAAAGGAAGAAAAGAAAGAAAGAAAAAAGGAAGAAAGAAAGAAAATGAAGGAAAGAAAAGACAGAAGGAAGGAAGAAAAGAAACGAAACCCCAAAACTACTTCTGCTGTATTTAGGGCAAATATAACTCAGGGTTTTTTGTTCATTTTTTGTTTGTTTGTTTGTTTGTTTTCCCCAAAGACTGTGGAAGTCAAGAAAGAACTACCTGCAAATTCAGATGGTGTTTGAAAATGGTATTTCTTTGTTAAAAGTGATTATTAGTCACACGTATTAGATTATATTGATTCGGCATTTTCCATGATGGGTATCGTTAAGATGAAGAATTGCTGGTAATAAATAGTGAATCTTCAGTAGAGGGTAATCCAGTTGCAATGCAAGCTTCAAGATGAATCATCATTCATGCAACAATCTATTGAACTCTTGGGATTCACAAATATTTCCATGAATACCTAGCAGTCACCTGAATACTCATAAATAGTGAATAATGTGGGCTCCAAAAAGGACGGTAAATGAGCTGCTCCTCAAATAATTTTTTTTTCATTCTTTGAAGAGCAGATTCTGTAGAGCAAAATAACAAACAAATGAATATCAATTTTCAGTGCAGTGAATTAAGTGAAGAACTTGTTCACACGGGGAAAATGGCTGAAAGATCTTTATGCTACTGTAGATGATAATTACACAAAATTACTTACTTAGATATTACTCTTCTAGAAGTGGTTGTGCATCCAGTTCTAAACAGCAAAGTTTCATTCACTTCTGCTAACAGGTGGGGCATAAGTAGATATCATGTTATTTCCAAAGGGGTTTTGTCTGAAAAACAGTATTATTTTTAGAGGTAGAAGTCCGGAGAAGAAAAAAATAGAGGACAAAATTTGAGAAATAAAGACTGAATTCTATGAAAATATAATGAAAAGGGGAAAATGTGACAACAAAATTATTTGCTTTAGACAGCCTGAATAGAAACATGTGGGTGAATACTGCTACGGAATACTGGATATAAATGTTTAAATTGCTTTAGCACTTAGAAAAATCAAACTTAAATGGAGCAATGGTAGAGACAGTGTATCATACAATAGAATATTATCCATAATCATAATAATTTCCAGATACACAAAAGGTATTACAGACTGGATAGTATGGGCAATTCTGGCTCAGGGGTACACAGGAAATGCTAAAGCAGAACTCAGCCTTAGTTTGCTTTGTCTTCTGTCTTGCCCTGGACTATATGACTGCATTTGTATGAGATACCACAGTGAACGCTACACATCCATAGAAATCTGTTTCTCTAGGAAAAAATATGAACTAAATGAGAAACATCAGTAGGTTCTTATTGTCTGAGTTAGAACTCAAGACAGTCTAACAAGTTAAAAGACTGAATGCAAATATGGAGTTTGCCAACAATGCAAGGTGTAAAGAGAATCTGAGCACAGGCACTATAGTGCAGAATATGTGGAAGAAAGTATAATAATAGTTTTCTTTTTTTTGATAAACCAAGATTGGGAAGATGTTTAATCATTGGTTGAGAGAAAGGCAAAGACAGTGCATCTCAAAGTATAACAGAGTACTTTAGATCCCTTGTGTTGATTCACTGTCACTTTTTTGAGAAAGATATTTTGCAATGGTCATTTCATCTAAGTACCCAGTTGGGTTTTTTTCAGATGTTAAAAATACTAGCTCTGTAGCAGCCAATTTACCATAATAGTCTGGGTATTTTATTGACTTCTACAGCAGCCAAACATATATGGTGTATCAATAACTACAGATTTCTCTAATTAAACAAATTATCTCTGTTTAATATTGATGGAAATAATAACAGAAAAAGGAGAATTTTGTAAAGGTGACAGATGAAACCTCTTCCTCTACTTTTCTCTCACAGAGCAGCTCATCTCAGCTGTAAGTCAGAATACAGCAATCTTCAATCTTGCCAGGTGTAGTTCTGTTAAGGAAATCAGATTCAGCCACTTTGAATTGAGCCAGTTTTGTGAGGAGTTTTTATGCCTAAAACAAAGGTCAATGTTAAACTTGCCCTGAAGAATATATAAAATCACTGAGAACCAGCAGGGTCTCATACTGCAGCCGTGTTTCTGCACTTCCAATTCAAGATGTGCTTACTGAGTAGCTGTCAGTAAAATCAATCTAGATCAGCCTCTCCAGCTACTGGATGTTGATAGTTTGAAAATCTGTCTGCTGCCTTTTCTGCCGGTGTCTGGTGTTGAGGGAGAGTAGGTTCCAAACATTTTGGCCAGCAAAGTTGCTCAGCACTCTTCTAAAAAATCCATCAGGCATTAATACCTTTCTCAGTAACTAAAAAAGTATCATAACGTAGATTGGATAGCTGATACCAATGTCCTCATATTGCAGATAATGGCAGCCTATAATTACATTCATTAACAAGCCAAACTTCATTACGAAAAAATTGAGTTTGTTGTTTGCGTTTTTGGTTTTGGTTTTTAGTTTGGGGTTGTTTGGTTGTTTTGTTTTTTTTTTTTTGGGGGGTGGTGGTGGTTTCATTTTGCTTGTTTGTTTTTATTTGGTTGATGTGGGGTTTTTGTTTTCTTTTTTGTTTGTTTCTTTTTTTAATCTGCTGCTGCTGTTGGGCAGCTCTCTACCTAAAACTTCAAATATATGTAGAAATCTTCCTCTAATTTCCAGCTTTATTTTTTTCATGTGTAGTTTATACTCATTTGCTTTGTGTCCTTCAGGTTAAAGAGCATGACTTTTTTTTCCCCTCATACTCTCAGTTCTATCTATAGATAATGAACTGATTGTTTCCTAGTATTGTTCTACTAATTAATGGAGAGATAAGTAGTCCTTTGGCTATTTATGATATAAAATAGTGGTTTATTGCAATGCCTATGTGATACTGAATGTCAAAAACGGATTTACTGTTGTTTTCTTGTACATGTAAAGTTCTCTAATTTGTTTAATGTTCAAGTCTATGTATCCCAAAATTTTGACTTGTGTTCCAATTCTGAGGTGCCCATAGTTCTTTGTACAATTGAGAGACCATCTCTTCATCACACCTTACTCACTAGATGGTTAATCAATAAGCAAAGGAAATGTCTTTTTTTTCCCTTAAATGAGCTACTTTGTTTGTAGACACTGCACAACACAGACAAGGAAGCCAAACTCTTCAAACAGCAGTTCCCTTGTTGTCTCTCTTCTTTCTTGTCCTAGCACGTTCTCTTCTGGTTCTTAAAAAGTGTCTGTAAATACTTTTTTTTTTTTTTTAATGTTGCTGTCAGTTGATTTTTTGCAACATTTTTGTAGAGTGGCACAGGTAGTTGGCTTTTTGGTTTGATGGGCTGTGTTAAAACATTTTCTCTTGAACTTACATTGTAAAAACATTAGGACTGTTTTAATTTTACTGGTAAGATAGAATAATAACTGATTGTTAAAATCAAATTATCTTTTACTTATGGATGGGTTTTAATGTATTCCCCCCCATCTAAACCTTAGAGATGAATTTGTAGTGCCTGATTTTTTGTACACCTTGATAGATTTTGGACTGCCTCACTTACAAATCACAAGTGGCTGCAGTGGTTCAGATAAGAGGTTTGTGTAGTGTAGTAAGTGCTCTCTAACAGCATTTTGAGTAGAGGTGAAGACGTGTAAAAGGACAGAGTTAACACATATGATACTTTACCTAATCACACTCTAAACATTTGCATTTGTGAAATAAATGGCATGGACCTGTTTTCCATGTGTTAAGTCATAATGGATTTCCCCATAAGGGTTCAAAGGTGCACCCATATAAGTAACAGTCTATATTTAAGATATTGGCAATAGTCTTGCCCCTTGCTTTACTTTTACTTTACCTGGCAGTAGTAGTAGTGCAGGAGAAGGCTAAGGGGGAATAAATGGGTAAAATTAGAGGGAAATTATGTGTGGCCCATGGAGTCTTGACTGGTAATCTGCAGAGAACTGGCTGGTTGAATATAAGAAGTCAAGTATGGAAAATGCTGTTTGAAGAGAAGTTCCTGAAAGGAGATGGAAGCATATGGAGGTGTGGACTCACAAGGCTTGGCTGAACAGGATAGCCCCATGTTCTTGCTCTCTAAGTCAGATCTGTTACGAAAACCATTGTGACTTTTTGATTTTAATAATTGTTCTGTGCTGGTTCCTGTCCAATTGTGAATGAAAACAGCTGGAGAACTCTTAATCCATGCCATCTGATCTGTGACGTTCTACTTGATGGCAGCCTCTCTGGTCCAACCTCCTCCTATATTTGTTTCATTTTAGCTTATTTTATTAGGAAATTAAGAAACTATGAAGTGCAAGAAAAGTGCCTTGATAGACTAGTTTGCTTGATTAACTGCTGAAGATCCTAACCACATTCTTTGAGATGAATCCTGAGTTGTATAACTGTACAATTTATCTGATCTCTCTTAATATTAATCTCAAAGTAGTACCACCTGTTCAATTTTGATTCCTCCCTGCAGACTGTAGGACGACTGAGAATAGTGATATTTGAGACATTTAAGCCTTTGACTTATTCCTCACTTGTGGGTTTTTTATGTGTTTATAAATTTAAAAAAAAAAAA
>VXBX01004385.1:106005-140049 GCA_013400415.1 Scytalopus superciliaris
TTTTTTTTGCTGTTATTGCTATCCCTAATGGCTAGATTAAGGACTGAATGGATTTATTAACCTATATCAGAGACTCATTCAATTTGCTGTGCAAGTACAGCATAAAATTAATTTTAAAATCATATTACGAGAGAATTTTAAACTGTTTTTTCCTCAAGTTAAGTTATTGAGAAGAATCTTTCTGACTTATTAGGAGCAGGTTTTAAACTCAAGTTGCAGGCATTTAAAATTTTTAATAGGATTTATGCAACAGTTGCTGTTGATTATTTTTACCTTTAAATACTCCTTTGCATTTCTACATACCAATTTATATGTACTCCCATAAAAATAATCAGATTTAGTCAAGATTCCTATTGGAGAGAGAGCTGGAATTCTTCCCTAGAGATCTGGGATGTTCTCTGGTTTCACTGTTGGCAACATCTGGACAACACCATTCTCTCCTCCTTGTAGTCTTCAAAACTTATTCACCTCAATCATTTTTTATCTCTTTACTTACAGAATCACAGAATATGCTGAATTGGGAGAAACCCACAAGGATCATCAAGTCCAACCCTTAGCCCTGCACAGGATCATCTCCAAGACTCACACTGTGTGTCTGAGAGTATCATCCAAACACTTCTTGAACTCTGTCAGCCTTGGTGCTGTGACCACTTCCCTGGGGAGCCTGTTCCAGTGCTCAACCACCCTCTAGGTGAAGAATCTTTTTCTAATATCCAGCCTAAACCTCCTCTGACACAACTTCAGGCCATTCCCTCAGGTTCTGTCACTGGTCACCACAGATAAGAGATCAGTGCCTAGGCTTCATTAGATCAGCTGAGATCCAGATCAGTTCCCGCTGGAAATTTTGATACTTTTGATTCACTGATGCAACAGTTTAAGTCCAGTCCTTCCCCTCTGTCTCTTCATTCTTATGCTATTTAGAAAGGTACATATATGAAGAATTAAAAATTTGTATTCTGTGAAATTAGAATATAAATTTTTAAAATTATATAATAATGCACTATATTGAGGCTAGAGAAAAGATGTTATCTTGCCATTAATTTATTGTTTTCAGCTTTAAATTAATTATCTTAATACAAAAATAATAGACAAATAATAACAACAAAATGAAATATTTTGCCATGCCTGAGACAAAATATTTTAAATTTTCCCATGATACTGTAATCTAAAATCTTATTTTCCTGTGAGATGTTACTTTGGTGAAACTGCTTTTGGTAGAAAACTGTCCATCAGAAAATAAGGAGGCCAGATATGCCTTGTAATTTTTTGAAGAAAGTCTTCTCCATAGTAGGTAGTGTAATTCAAGATGACCATGTCACATTTGGTAGGCACTCCCAGGATTTGAATTCCAGGCACTTATTTCAAACCTGTTGATGTACATGAAAAGGCTTTCATTGATATCAAAGATGAAGGGAAAGAGAAGAAATTGAATCTCACACTTAATTTAGGAGCGCACTTCTTTTGATTGAATTAGGCTGTCTCACTTGTGCTAATTCTTGTGAACTCCTAAGTGATTCTTGAAGCTTTTTTTCACAAATGTAAAGTGTTTTATGTGACTCCCTGCTGTGCTTACACTTCTTAAAAAACAACACAAAGAAGTCAAAACCCATTAAGATTCAGAGGTTGCTAACTTTCAGTGATCAAAAGGAAGAGAAGAAAGCAGGCAACTTTTTGAGCCAAGGGAATAATATAATCTGAGAGATAGGTATTGTAGAACTACTTACCTACTTATATGCCCCTCAGCAGCCATTTAAACACATTATTTCAGACATAACACTGCTACATATTTGAGTTCTGTATTGTCAACAAAGTCTTTTCCATTCAGTCAAATAATTTGAATATGTTAAATTGTATCAGAGGCATTATGAAGATTAGAAATGGGTCTTGTATTAAATTTTGTAGAGTGGAAGTCTACATGAACTCATCCTGTTTAGTAGCTGTTCAAGGTTTTCTTGTTTCCTCTTTTCAATAACAAGAAAAATTGAAAGATTAGTTTAAGGGTTGTTTGGTGAGTTGTCAGTCCTCTGTGTTACTTTTCATTGGTTTTGACTATTTGCTAAAGGATGTAGGGGAATCTTACTACCAACAAATCTGGGTAAAATGTGAATATTTTATAGAGAGTAGCTACTCTGAACTGTCTTCACCGTTGAATTTGCCATTTCTGGATCATTGGATCAATTTTTCAGTGGAATAATGATGTTCTGTGTGTTCCTAATCAAGAAGGAAGGTAATTTCAGAGGCAGGTATTGTCCATTTATTTTGCTTGAGTTTCCATGATGTCAAATTTTGAAAGCATGATTCAGATTCCTAAACAGAATATCTAGTGCCATTTTAGCTGTTTTAATAACTGCTCAAATTTAATTTGCCTCTGTATTCAGGCATGATGAGACACTATTATTTTGATCCGTGTCTGGCCTTGATGCCTGCAAGAGTTGGTTCTTTTCTTGCGAAGTTATGGAAAACAAGAACTGATGATTGGGACTCTGGCCTTGAAGGAGAAGCATCCTGTGTACACTGAAACTGTTTTGTGGTCTGGTGACTTACCAACAGCCAGGGAAGGACGGGTCAAGGAGAAAACGAAGAGGAGGAGGATGAAGTAATAACCACAGACCCAAAAAAGGAGATCCTCAATATACACAGCGCAGGCACAGGGAGTTTTCCAGTTATATAACAGGGGGATGGACTGGAGACCTCTGTCTGGGCATGTGCTGACCACATACACCCAGACAGATGTCATAAACTGAGTACATAAAAAGCAGAGAGTTCCTGCTGCAGGTGGAGGTGTGCGCTGGTGCAGAGCACCATGCTGCCTGCTGTGGGGAGGTCTGCTAAGCATGTCAAGCCTACCAAAGCTCAAGGAGGCAGCACCAGTCATACTGGGGGTCTTGAGTGCATTTGGGACAGTTTGTATAGTACCTGAGTAAGAGGTAAAGTAACTGTGTGTGGGACTTGTCTTGGAATTTGTTTTGTTTTGTTCTGTTCCCTTTTCTCAGTTTATTTTTTTTTCCCTTTTGTTTGCTATTTCTTTGCAATTAATGCTTTTTGCTTGAATTCTAAATGGTGTCATAGTTTAAACTTGGAATGCCTCCGCAGCCTCCCTGAAACAGCCTCGTCAGAAGAATGTAGATCTCCTTGCTCAGATCTGTTGTATTTTGGATACCCTTTGGTTCTGGAAAAAACACTGCATGTCTCTGGTTAGTCACCGGTGTTAGTTCCTGAGGGGAGATGCTGATAGATTGTTTGAAGAGGCATTCTGCTCATACAATGACAGAGCAAAAAGAAAAAAAAAACAACAACTTTGGTGTTCAACACCTCAAAAATAGAGCCAAGAGACAGCTTCTTTTTTTTTTTTTTCATGTATTCCTAAATTGCACTTCTCTGAGGGAATTAGCAATCACGTAAGTTATTTTTAAAGTTTCACATGTAAGATATTAATACATTCTTACCAATGTGATTCTGCTTAGCAGTAAGTAAGGTTTTTTGTATTCAGTGAAGCTGACGTCTACGAGCTGTGTAAGGTCTGGTAAGGTACCAGCTAGAAATAGCTACTTTAGGATTTTAAAACTACTTTTGTTCTGATCATAATCATATTTGCCCTTTTTCTGATCTCAGGAAGAAAGTCACACCAAGCCTTACTGAATTTACTTAATGTTCTTAAGGTCTGAGCAATACGTTAGGTAGATTTGGGTTTGGGGTTTTTTGTTGTTGTTTTTTTGTTTGTTTGTTTGTGGGGTTTTTATTGTTGGTTTTTTTTTTTTTGGGTTTTTTTTGTTTGTTTTGGGTTTTTTTAGTTTTCTTTTGTTGCACTTTTCCTTTTGTCCTCGCATCTCCAATGATTTTTTCCTAAGTGAGAATTATTGATTCCATTTCAAGTTGGACTATAATAAAAGTAGGTCAGGTGATCAGTGTAGAGCATCAGAGATAAAGGATTTAACAGGTATATATATACAGGAGATATATATGCATAGATGGAATGAATCTTATAATAAGCATCATGAAGAAGTAAATTCAAAAAGTTAAAATGTAACATACCTTTGACCGAATATCTAGACTAAACATTTGCTTATGTTTTCAGGGCAAGTAGCAGGGTTATGAGTTAGTGGAAATAAAAATGATGGCAATAACACTATGGAGGTGTATGTAGTATTTGATCAAAAGTATCTGAGAAATCAGGTCCCTGAGTGACCATTTGAGAAGTTCTACCTTGTTCTATTCAGCTCCCTTTTTTAATTAATCATTGGTATTTGGAATCAGAGGTTCCCTGAGCTGCGTCTCATGAAGGCCTTGTTGGTGAATGGTAGTTGCATGTATCTTCAAGAATTCTGGTGTAATGAAATTAATTAGAATATAGCATCATGCTGCTGGTTCCCTTTGTAAGCAATTAGTTAATGCCATAAAATATAATTGCAGACATTATGCCATTACTCCTGGCAGATTACATAAAGTTAAGAAAGCAGATGGTCTGTGAGATATCTGACAAGCCATAGCCCTGAAGTTTGAGTAAGATCTCTTATTAGTTTTTTTGTTTGTTTGTTTGTGTGTTTGTTTTTTCATTTCAGCATTCAGGTATGTACAATCTTACATAATTGTGGTCAGCATTCACTAGTTCACAAACATTTTTTCTGCCCTTAAACTTCTAATTTTCTGCAGGCAACTTTATTGGTTTCATAAATTAAAATTTTCAAAAAAGTGTTTTGATCCTGTATCTAATTAATGTCTTTTATTTTTTTCAAAGGGCAGCCATTCACTTTGGCTTGTCTAAGTGAATATTCAAGCAGGAGTAAAATTGTAGCTTACTAATTGTTTTTTTTCATTCCAGGTGATATCTCTGCCTCTGGGTACTGTGAGTGGTTACTTTATTTTTTTTATCCATACTTCTCTTAATTCACTTTTATTTACACATCAAATAAGTTCATAATGAGACAATTGGAGAAATGTGTTCTTGGGTTACTCTCAGAACTGATGAGATGACTTTAATCTACATCTTGACTATGTGAATTCACTTCCTGTAAATACAGACTTGTGCCTCTGGGAATTACATTTATTTACATGCATATATCGCTAAAGATTTTACAGAAACACCTTGCTTCTTTTACTTTATTTACTTACTTTTGGTTAATTTATCAACAAAGTCTCCTATTTGTTCTGTTGTTTTGAATGTTGTCTAGAATATTTGCCTGTATATCAAAACTAAAGAAGTCGAAAAAGTATTTTGAAGAGCACACAGTTTTGAATAGTTTATTCTCAAGAGATTGTTAAATATATTCAAGTTCAGTATGTCTTCATTGTACTTGAATTCACGAAAATTCACTGTCAGCATTCCACGTCTTTCAAAGCTTAGAGTTAGCTGAACTCAGTTTTAGTAATACTTTGCTTTAACAGACTTGAAGTATTTTCTTATTTCGGTTTCTCTGATGTAAACAGATTTGACCTTCCATTATGGATTATGCAGTATTCCTTTCTGTGCTTTTTATTTTTCATCTATACCTACTATATATACATGTTTGGACTTGAGGATCTTAAAGGTCTCTTTGAACCTTAATGATTTTTTATAATTCTGCTTGTACTTCATTCAGATCATTGTTGGCTGCACTTGCAGTTTCATTCTAGCAAGTAAATTTAGGTGTTTATTCCTGTATCTGTACTTCTACCAGAAAAGTAACAAAAAATAGTTCCTAATATGTAGAAGACTAGCTGCAAGAGAGATAAACCTAGAAATGTCTGTATTTCTTTCTCTCTCTGAGGACCTTTTCTTTTAGATTTATTCCTTGTTTCTGAGATACTCCTGATCTATCTTGACTAGGGTTCATCCCTTATGCATTCCTCCAGCCACCATCTTCTATGTAGCTGTCCTTTCCTAATTTCTTTTTCTCATGTTCCTCTTTGTTGCCTTCTAGCACAGTCCAGCAAAGGTCCATGGAAAAAAGAGGGCGAGCTTCAAATAGTCGTATTATTTTTTGCCCAGCATAAGCACAATAGGTAATCATGTAGACTATTTCAATTAAGGTCAGTTGATGGAAAAAGTAGTTACAAACCTGGACAGTAATGTTGCAAAATACTGTTTCTTCAGAGTGGCATCAGTGGTGAACACTACTGCCCTTTTGATAGAGGATTTTAACCAGCATTAATTTTAATGCAGCTCCAAAGGACCTGTTAGCCAGTCTTTTCATTTAGTAGCATTACAATATCAGAACATACTTTTAAAGATCTTGGAAGAACCAGTGACCAAAACCAGGAGGAACGTGAATTTGTTTAGGAGACAATGCAACTTACTCCAGCTCACAGTAAATCTGAGCAGTTAAAAGCAAACTTGTTTGATCCTGGAAAGAAAACCTCTGACTTAAAGCTTGGAACTCTGGAATGGCACTAGGCTTCTTAATCAGAGGGACTAGGACAACAAATATTTTTCTGCAGAGGTAATAACAGCTGGGACATTGATGGTGCAGCTAGGTATTAATATGAGATGCCCAAGAAATTAGGTCTAGATGGCCTTGGGATTTTATTCATTAAATGAATCAGTCACATCTACCAGCTGAATTTGATGGAGTGTTTGCAAGTGGCATATCAGTTAGTTTTAGCTGCACAATCTTCCTCCAACTTTGAATTGCCATAGATCCTTTTTTATGGATTCAGACATACCCAATGGATTCAATTCCATGGATTTTAAGTGACCACAAGTACAATGTCTCAGCAAAATAACTGAGAACAGGAAGATTCTGTTATAACTCTAGGAGCTCTGGGTGTTATTATGCACTCAAAATAGTCTAATATGACCAATACTGAACTTGTTGATGTGGTATTTGGTTTTTTTTTTCCATTTTGGATACAAATCTCATTGTGATTAATCATACCTCAGTTATTATACTTTACTCCATGTGTAAAAGGGGAAATCTATGTTCATTCATATGGTGAGGGCTCAGTGGGTAGCCCTTCCTTTGTGTTCTTTCTGTGTCTTATAACTTTGCTATTACAAGAGAGCACAGAGCTAATAATAAAGGGATGTTGATTTAAGTGTTCCCTCACTGAAATAGACATAGCTGGTTTTTCTAGGAGAGATCATTCATCCAAATGAAGTTTCCCAGAAAATCAGGACACCAAACTGGAAAAGACCATGTGAAAAGCAGGTCTAATGCTAAACTAGTAAAAACTACTAAATACTGAACTATGAAAATTATTTAACACCTTCACTCACTCATCAGGATCCATTTTTATCTCTGTTTCTCCTGCACTCTTTCTGTTTTGAGAAACTGCATTTCCTAGTGGTTAGGTACTCTTTTCTATCTCCTGATTTGTAGTCAGGGTATATAAATTTTTTCATATAGTAATAATGTCTCAGGATCTAAGTAACTGGTTTCTCCATTTTCTTGTACTTACCTATTTGATACATCTCTGCTCAGTAATCATATCTCCTCTGAATCTTCTTTTCAGGCTCAAAGAACTCAGCCAACTTCTAGATGTCACTTTTCTTCCTGGATTAACCCTTCTTTTACCCCTCCTACTACCAAGCTCAGTTTGAAATAATCTTAGTTATGTGTTACTTGACTCACACCTAAAATATTTAGGTCCAGTCTAACAAATCTTTTATTCAATGGTATTGTTAGCTCCCCATATTTATTAATTTTCATAGAATCTTCTGAGTTGGAAGGGACCACAAAGATCACAAAGTCCAACTCTCAAGTGAGTGGTCCATATGGGGTTCAAACCCACAACCTCAGTGCTATTAGCACCAGGTTCTAACTAAATGAGCTCATCTCAGGGTCACTTTTCAAGGTTGCATCACACTGACTACCTTCAACCCACTGCTGATTAATTCATCCAAGTCCTTCTAATGTGTCCTATTCTTCTTTCTGTGTAATGTGGTGATAAAAGTAATTCGGTTTTATATCTGCCTTTTTGCGACACTCGTTTAAATTAATATAATTTTTTCATATTGTAATCTTCAAGGCCACTCAGTTTCCAAAATTATACGTCTTCCTCTGTGTGTTGATGATGCCTTCCATGTATGTTTTGCCAGAGTGTATAGTTCTAAATGCTAATGCTTGAGGCATACTAATTAATTAAAATATTTGATCTTACTAAGGATATTCAACACTAATGTCTCAGAAGTCCAGAGTCACCTGGTGAGAGTCATCTGTTGACCAAAGATCAGAACATCTTATGACAAGGAAGATTATGCTGCATTTGAAGTTGCATTTCACCGAGTCTGAAGCAAATTTTCATTATCTCAAGTTCAGAAAGAGAAATGTGCCTAAGTTTATATGTTGTGTAACAAAGAAAGTATGTTATGCATATGTTAGGAATATACATATATATTCAGTTGGACTTTGTCTCTTAATGAGGAGTAAGATAACCTTCATGTCAGTCCTTTTCCTATATTATCATATATACTTTTTAACTTGCCTATTCCTGTGTAGATGTACTAATAACTAGAAAATCTATTTATTACCTGGAATTGTGGAAAGCTTGCAAGAGTCAGAGAGCCATGTGGAAAGGAAAGTCTTCATTTTAAGAAAGAAGTATTGTACTGTGGCAGACCAAGTGCCAACAAATTACAAGACACAGTATCTGCCTGCATATGAGAACTTGCTCCCATTTCTGCCTTTTCTTGAAATCACATCCACCTTTTTGCGTGCTGTGATCCATTGGTTCTTTCCCTGCAGTCTTTTACCTCCACCAGCCAGTGACTTTAATCTCTCTTTGCCTAAAACTGTGCTTGTTGCAAGAGTTATCATTAGGGGTAGGCACTAAAGTGGAAGAATATAAGTGTTTCACTAATGGCAAACTGGCAAAGAATCTATCTTAGTTTTTTTGGTTTTTTTTCCAGTTTTAATAAAAAAACCTCAGTAAATTCTTATTTTTCAGTTTCTAAAACTGCACAAGTGAGTTTTAGGAAAATAATACCTGTTTCTTTCCTTCATAATTACCTTATTTCTGAAGAAAAGTCAAAATTCTTCCCCGTAGCACAGAGGAGATGATTTATATTTTTCTGTGTTCCTGCTTTATTCTGTGGTTTCCAAATTAGTCATGAGTCTTTTTCTTAGTAGCATAGGACCCTTACTTGACTTGCTTCTTTTTCCAAACCAAGATTAGGCACTGTGATGAACCGGGGTAACTTGACTCTGGAGGACAGGAAGAGATATTTTTAGGATTTTTTTTTAGCATATCTGCCTCTGTAAAAATTTTCTACTATTAGGAAAAACATAAGACTAAGCTAAGAGTAATTCCTCATGGCAGTTTGTCAAACTTATCCCTTTACGATTGTCATCCTGTCATTGGATGCTAGAGTGCTCCTAATGTTGCATCCTGAACATTACATGCATTTGTCACTTGGATTTGTCATTTTTGCAAAAGAAGGCATTCCAGGCAAAAGAAAGAGAAAAAAGTCTCACTTTCCTTCCCCTTTTCAGTAAAAAGCAGTTGTAATTCTAAATTATGCAAGGGGCACACCAGATGGACTGTGGAGAGTGCCTTAGGAGTGCATGCAATAATAATAACACAATTCATAATTAATAGCTGTGCTGGACTGGGCCTTCCAGCATCGCTTTGTTTGAAACTTACTAAATATTTCTGAATAACATAGGTTCACTGTAATACCCAGCATGTCAGCTGTAAGCTTATTACAAAATTGGCTCAACTTGAAATGGGCCTGATAATAAATGTGATGTCAGTCACCCCACCAGTGCTATAAGGAAAAAGTAAATCGGTTTTCTTTGAGAGTCTGGAACAGCTGCTGAAATTAGAACAAAGTGATGTGTGATATATGATATCATACATATCCCTAAGAGTTTTTTCTGTTGTTACTGAATTAAGGAAAACCTTTGTGAGAATCTGAGAAAGTTAATTGGGCATCTGGGACTCTCTGAAGTTTTTGACCATCTGAATGGCTGACATAGGAGATAACTTAAAATAGAATTCAAAAGGCCATTAAACCTGCCCAGGTTTTAAGTGCTCTGCATCTGCAAAGGTGGGGGGTGGGGGTGGGAAGTAGAGCTTTGTAAGTCTTGTAAAATGCCAACAAATAATATTTTAATTAGACAACTGCAAGGGTGAAAGGGCATGTTTAATCTCCAGCTTTGAATTGCTTGATCTCTTTTTCTTGTGGTTGGTAAAGCTCTTACATTGTTTTAGCTTAGTGGCTCAAATTTTACTACTGGAGAATTTAAAATCTGACATCGTAATCTTGATTTCCAAAGCTGCTGCAGAAGCCTGCAAACATCCCTGTTGGATAGGTTGGAAGTCATGGGGATTAGGGGAGATAATGCAGGTTTCCACAGCCTAGCTTTTTTGAGCTGTGTTTTAGCATTATGGCAGACAATTCTGTAAGCACTACAGAAGACTCGTCTTCTGCAAATCTGACTCGTTTGCACAGCACTGATTCCTGACAAGATCTAAATGCTGTCTGTTATTTTCCCCACATTTGTGGTATTTATAATGATTTTGCCCTTCCAGAGTGTCTAATAGCTTGTATGTTTTCGCTTATACCTGAAGATTTGCCTTGAGATTGGAAGACTCTCAGTGGAAGACTAAGAGTGGAAGGGTCAGTCTTTTTTAACCTCTGGAATTTGTGACTATGGCTGTCTTCACCTTTTCTCTCCTGCTTAATGACTGTAGAACCTTATTACTACTTTGACCTGGGGTGGAAATAGCCAGTATATTTTATTCCCATTAAAGTCACTACAATAGATCCTCAGGTAAACTAATTTTCCCACTGAGCAAGAAGATGTAGTGTTTACTATATATCAGAGAATCCACATTGGAAAAAAACAACCAAGCAAACAAAACAAACAAGAAAACCCCCCACAGACATGTGCTTTTTGCTCCTACTGGTCAGTTGTTTTCCTACCAAGGAGAGAGTAAAAAAAATTATTTTTTTTAAATTTCATATATTTAGCATTTTCAACAAAAGCTGAGGGTCAGTTTCCTAAATATAGTGACAATGTGCTGCTTTAGCAAGAATGTATTTTGAATAAGGTCTTCCCAGCTTCAGCTAAGCACTGCAATTCAGTGGTAACTTCAGTGTTTCAGGCTCAATGCTGAACACAAACTAATGTTCCCTGCAAAAATAAGCAGACAGCAAGGAAGAGAAATTTTTTTTAAAAATCTTTTTAAATTGTTTCACTATAGTAGAATTTACAGTTCTGGTTGGAAACTTCACCGTGCTTTGAAAGCTTTGTTTATAAAGATTCATTTCCATCCATATATGCATCTATTTGTATGTGGTTTGTTAATATGAAAATAACCTAGTCAGATGTCTAGGAATAGATAATTATTTTTCTGGTCGCTAAATTCAATACAGTTGTTCTGCACTGACAAAGACTTCTTCAGTGCTGCTTTCCGTATGTGGGATGCCTGTTGGCACATGCTGCTGAACAGCTGCTGAATTGCTGCAATCTCAGTGACTCCTGTATGCTGCAGCATCATCCAAGTCAGGATGTGGCTTTGCCAATCACTTGAGTCATACCATTGAAATTTAGGTCCTTTCTTTCTTTTGCTGAACAGCCTCTGTCTTGTTGGTTCATCAGGACATAAAATTTGCATTGTGAGACCTGTGTTGAACCTCACCTTTTCAGTGTGCAGTTTCTTTTATGTACTTCAGGAATGAAAAGAAAAACCTTCTATATTACTCTGATAATTTAGTCTATTTTGACATTATTCTATATTGGTGTTTTTAATACTGAGGAGATATAATATCTTCTCATGTACTTAAATGCTATTGGTAAGTGCATACAATGAAAAGATATCTCATGCACCAGAAAAATTGTATTATATAGTAAAATATGGGTTATTTTTTCACTTTTTCTCCACACCCAGAAAGTATGTTCCTTCTCTCAAAGAGCCTTTCCTTTGGCAATTCAAAGCATATCACCTATGAGATAGTACTTGCAGAAAAGTAAAGGTTTCACATTTTTTTGAGGGAGATTAAGTAAATTTATCTCCATATTGTAATCTGAAAAATCTGTCAGAAGCTCTAGTATGCTTTTAACTTTTATACAATTAATTCCACTGATGAATGTGGGATGAACAGGAATGAGCCCACTAGGTAAGTTCAGTTTGTATTGTTTTTCTAATGAAGTTTCAAAAGTACCTAAGAGAATTAAGCATTCAGTTCTCAACAAGAGTAAAGGAAAGTAAGATCCTCTTTAATGGAGTTAAGGGAGCTTTTGGAAATGCAACGTGACATCTTTGCAGACTGTGAGAGTCTAATACTTTAGATTGATTTTAATAAGAGAGGAGTAGACCAGAAGACTGAATATAAAGTTTTCTGATGAACTGTATGCAAAAATCGTTCTATACTACTGTGATAGACCTATAGATTATTGTTAATTAAGGTTTGTTCAGTGTCTGGAGAAAAATTATGGTTTTTTTCTCTAAGGCCTCTTTTATTTTGAAATTGAAACAGACACCTCTCTGAAAAGCAGAACTGATGAAGGTTGGTTTCCTACAATTCTCCAAACCTCTGGTATCTAATTGTCCAGCTGAGCTAATTCTGCAATATTTCCCTCCTATGAAACCATTACTTCAACCTAAATGCCTTTTCCACATAAATTTCACCAACTTAATGATTTTGATGCCTCAGTTCTACTGCTCAATTCTGATTGAAAGTGGAGGTATGAGACATGGACAGATGAAGGTCCTAAACCTCATTTCCTTGGGAGACCAGATTAAGAAAACTATCTAGAATAAATAGAGGGATTGGAAAGGAGAAGAGTAAGGAATAAATAACGTGAGTTTACAGCATTAAGTATGAAACTTCCAGAGAACCCATGACCTGATACATATTCAGTAGATGAACTGTGGGTTTTGTTTTTTTTTCAGTAAAGTTATTCCTCTATGGCTAGACATGCATGAATTTTCATTTTCCCTTGATATCTTTATTTATCCCTGATACATGAAGTTAGGATTGAAAATAATATGGAATATTTCAGCACTGACTGTTTATTTTACATAGGGAATTTGTCTGAGTAATAGTGGCATGGGCTTGTGATTTTCCCATATGTTATCTAGATGAAGAGATAAACAAAGATAAATAGAATGCAGTTTAAATTTATGATTTATATATGGTACTTTGAACAGAGGTAGCTAATTTGTCATCTTGTTATCCTGTGAACTGGTATTATTCTGCTATGTTTTCATCAAGAAATGAAGTAGAAAAATGAAGTTATCTTTTGTATCCAATAATTATTTCTTGTACTGTCTAGTTATTTTCTGTTTCTTTTTCACTTCAGTTTTATCTTGGCAAGTAAGTTCTGAGTGGTAAGGAGAAACTTTTTTGTTTAGCAAACCGGTTTCCTATTTCAGGATTGTCGTCACTGTAATCGTTACTCTGTCAATAGTAAGTTACCTTTCTGGAGAAGGTATGTGAAGCAACTAGCTAGGGATTGTGTGTATGAGGCATGCACATTAGCAGAGAAGTTCAGTATATTCACTATTTAGAGTGAGATCAAGATGTGAGGCCTGGGTGTAGAACATGGCATTTTTTTCATAGCTCTGAAGAATTCCTCATGGACTCAAGTGTTCCTAGTCTATCATTGGTGGGAATATAAGAAACTGTTGAAAGAAACTAGAAAGAATCTTTTTGCAGTGGTAGTTCTATATGGTAAAGCTGTACATCAATAGTCAGCCCTATAGTTCCCTGGCTATTTGTAATTTAGATGGAGCATTACAAAAATGCAGCTTGAAAACAGAAAAAGAAACAATCTGAAGGAGTGCACCTTGCTACTGAGTAATACAGTGGTGATGATGCTACTTATGCAGATCGTATCTCATGTATGCTTAAATAGTTTTAAAGTTCTTGAACTACTTTCCAAAAACTAAGTTCTGAGTTACAAGTTAAAGATGTTAAATCTTGGCAGGAAGGACTGCATATTGACAATTCCTGCTGAGGTATAACTAATGATATGAAACCTCTCTTCATGTATCTCTGGTCTGACTGTGCTTTCACTTCTAAAAATGTTGCATTTAGAAGTTTTGCATCTCTGTAGAAGATATTTCTATTTATATAATACATCTTGGGAACATACACTTACTCATCTAGGGCTTCTACACAGATTTTGTTGAATGATTGCACTTATCTTGGTTTAAATTGGAGGTAAAAGTTCACACTGGAATGCTCTGCTATAGTCATAGATATGATATCTCAGTTAAATATTGCATGCATACAACATTACATTTTCATTTACTTTTAAAAAGTAAAAATATGTGTTCTGGTTTGTTTCACAGATGAATCCTGAACTCTCTTCTTCCTGAGATGAGTGAAGCTTTTGATCTTTATCAGGCTATTATTGAACGCTTTTTGATGCATTGTGCCTGGGTCCCGGTGCGTTCGTTTGTTACAGATGTTATCACATTTGGATTGTCAGTGAGTTCATTTGGAAATAAATTTAAGTATTTTGTTAGTGTTCTAGATGTAAATAATAACCAATTAAATAGTTATTACATATAGGAGATCCTGAAGGCTTAAATTATTATTGTATATACTGCCTCATTTTCAATGTATTAAAATGAAGCATGTATTTGCTTAGATAAAGTACTTCATATTAACAACTGTAAAGAATTTCAGAGCAGGAGTTAAGGAAACAAACTCCTTTCAGTTTGTGGATTGAATCTATTGATGGACAGATTATCAAGACTTTTGCTCCCAAAAATGTGTATAATTGAAACTGACTTGTAAGAAAAGTAGAAATGTTAATGAATTTTTTTTGCCTGTACAAGTTTTTCAACAAGTCAGAAATGTTAATATGTGAAGAACATTAGGCAGCAGCAATCATGATGTAATAAAAGGAAGAATTTGCCATTAATTTCAGCAGAAACCAAATTCTGAAGAGAGATTTTCATTTGACAGAATTCTCTATAGGTCAGTATCTACCACAGAAGCTGACTTAGGCTTGCCAGTAGGAAGTATAGAATGGGTCTTAAGTTATACCCATCTTTTGTGATTAGGTATCTGTGTATCTGCAGGATCCAAACAGGATCTCATGGGTAGGGACTGAAACCCTTTTCAAAGCATTCAGAGCAATCACATTTTACATTTCATAATGGAACTCTCTGGCAAACAGTGATATGGATATTTCTCATGGCAGACACATAATTAGTGTTGATAACACACCAGTGGTTTGACTATCACTGAACAGTGTTAGCATAGCATCAAGGCTTTTCCCCACTGCAGTTAGGCTTAGGGTCAGCAAGAGGCTGGAAGGGGACAAAGCCTAGACAACTAACATAAATTGACCAAAGGGATATTCCATACAATATGATGTCATGTTTATCACAAAAGCTCAAGGAAAGAGGGAGGAAGCAGGGGATATTTGTGATTGTGGCACTGGTCTTACCAAGCAACTATATATATTGAGGACCTGATTTTCCAGGAAGTGGCTGGACATCCACCTGCCAGTGGGAAGTCCTTTGCTTCTGAAAGCAGCTTTTGCTTTCCTTATTAAGCTGTCATTATTTTAACTTAAAGTTTTCTTGCCTCCCTTCTACTTTTCTTCAGTCTCATGAGAGAACTGAGTGAGCAAGAGCCCAGGCAGGTGTTTGGCTGTTGGAAAGGGTCAACACATCACACCTAGTTTCAAATCCATTGTGCCAGGAATGTTTGTTCATTTTGTTCAATCACTGTTTAAATGTAAAATGTACAAATTATTCTGAGTAAAGACTAGAACTAGGACACCCTTAGCAGTCCTTTCTCATGAGCCTCATGGACATCAGACTATGGAGTAATTATCTATCTTGTGGAATAAAAAAAGCCCTCAGTCCACTTATACACAGATTCTTTAGGAGGAAAAGTAAGAGGGTTTACTGCCTGCTGTAAAATCATGACAAGAATCTGACTTAAATTGACACTGTGATATGATTCTGGCAATGATCCCCTTTGTGTGCTACCCAGAAGTTTGTGTATCATCCGGCAAAGCTCAGCATTAATGAGTGATGCTGCATGTTTCGTTTGAATCTCCTCTTGAGGCAGAGTGGCACTCTATGCTGATGCCAGCAGAATATACTCTATCCTTCTGAGTTTCAACTGAAGAGCTTCTTTTCCTGATGAAGGGCAAAAACAAAATAAAATTTTAATTACAAATAAATTGCTCACAAGGTTCAGGCATTTAGGGAGCCACATAGTTGCATTGCAATAAATAAGAATATTTTTTCAAATTATTTTTTTCTTCAGTTACTAAAAAGTATCTTTGAAGGTAAATCTTGTCTGCATTAGCAGTTCTTTTATAGATGAGAAATTTAAAGTACATAAATAACAGATTTACTTAATTTAACCTTAAAAAGAATAATTTTTATCCCACTTGAATCTACAGTAAAAAGAATTTTGTTATGACTTTTTTTCATTTCTACTGTATTTTAATTTTTCTGTTTCCAAACAATTCTGGTGATTTTAGATGTTATATTATTTTTTCATTTCAGTGACATTCACATGAAAACAAAATGCTAATAAAGAGAAGCACCTATTAATTCTTAGTTGTTTCCCTCAGTCAGGAGTACTTACATTAATAATAGTTTTTTGCATCTTGAATAAGGAGTCATTGGCAAAAATAAATGTATCTGCAAGACACATATGGAATGCTAATTGACAACTGTGTACACAAAGAGCTGCCATTTATTTTATTACAGTCAAACATAACCTTTGTAAATGTCAGTTTTGTGTTCTGTTGACCAGAATTTTAATTTAGATGTATTGTTCTTCTTTTTTAAGTGATTATAATTTTATTTCCTTCAAACACATAGTTCAGTCATATTAGTTGCCATTGTTTATTTCATTATTCTTTCAAAAGTAACAATCAAATTATTGTTATTTTATGGGACAAATTATTAAAGAAACCCAAAGAAACAAGTAAACAAAATTTTAAATTACTTCAATAGAGGCTTTAGGATGAATGCAGAGGATGCAACATTTTTTGGTATTCATCTACAGAGTTCAAAATAAATCTTACCAATTAAAGGACAATTGTAATAACCAAATTGCCCTAACAGCAAAAAGCAATGAACAAAGAGTTACAGAGCAGGCATTTCAAAGTTTTATTGGAGTCTACAAAGCCTGACTCAGGAAAGGTAACAACAGATGTGAATGGGTCCATGTTGACACATCTCAACCAGGTCTCGGTGGACCGTAATGAGTCCTTCTTTCATACAGAAAGAAGCCTCACTACAAGTGTCTTGGCTGATAAGTTGAGACCCAGGTAGACGATATGGGTAACAGCTGTTAACTGTCACTTCTTCATTACAAATTGCTTATCCCTGGAAAATTCAGCAGGGGAAAAAAGATAGCGTAACTTGCAAAACTCAAGGACCATTTACAGGCCTATACTGGCAAGCTCCCTTCTTGCTCTTACCACCAACCAACATTTATTTTTTCCCAGGAAAGAGCAACTGGCAGAAAGTTTTGCATTCTTGCTGTTTCCACTTTTCACATGGAAGCTATTAAGAGCTCTTTTGCAATACAATAAAGGCTCACAGGTAAGCAGAACTCCTCCTGCTGTTTGTTGTCATGCTGAATTGCCATTTCATTTTATGACACCTTGTAGTATACTGAGAAAATTTGTTATCCCACATTTATGGAGAATAAGAAATGTGTTTTGTGTTCCTTCTTAAATTCTGGATGGCAGAGTGTAGCAAAAAATCTCCCTTATTTATATTTAAAAAAGAATACTTTGTATTCCATATCTTAAGGCTTGAAAGACAAGCTATGTAAGTAATTTCTTTAAGATTTAGGTTGTAATTGGTTATTTTCTGGTAAGATAATTTGAATTTCACCAAAGCCATCTTTTAGATCCAAGTAAAATTGAAGGTTTTGAGTCAACCCTGAAGATAGTGGGCTCCAGTTTCAAATGAAACACTTTTGTGATGAAAATACCTTATCTTTTTTGTATTTTTTTTCATTATTGGTACACTGAATATGGTTTGGATATTTTTTTAAAGACATATAGAAAAAACAACTTCTGAGTTACTTCTGAGTATTTCACGAAGTCTGACATTTTAACTGGAAGGGTTCTAAGTATTGAACAAACACGGTGGACTCAAATTCAACTTCATTGAAGGAGCCAGAAGCCCTTTTGAAACACAGAATCACAGAATATTCTGAGTTTGAAGGGACTCACAGGATCATCAAGTTCAAATCCATGACCTTGGACATATTTAACCTCCCAAGAGCAAACTGTCAAGCTTACATGTTGTTCACTGTTCAATAGTGTGGGTTTTGTAGGGAAACAGGGTACAGAGGACTCAGACTCCGGGGGTGCGGGGAGAAGAGGATTTTACCTATTGAAATGATGCCCGGCTTATATAGGATCGGTAGGGAAGGTTCTGGAAGAGGGTAGAACTTAGGAGGGGTTTAGGGAAAAACCTGGGAGGGGTTTGCAATACAAGGCAAGACCCTCCAAAACTGGGAATACAAGCACGGTATATACCATATAAGGAAATGCTACCCTGCTGCAAGCAGGGACCAATCAGAGGTGAGTTATGAGCCGTGAGGGACGGAAAACTCCAGCAGGGACACAGTGAAACAAAGGAAAAACATACAGCATGATAAAATCTTCAAACGGGGTACAGACTTTAAACTGCAAACGGTCCTTAAACATAGCAACGGTCCATATAAAAGCAGCAAGCAGCTCTCAGAGCTCAGGCAGTCACAGATCTGTGCCGATTAAGCTGTCCTTCCACAGCCAGTCTCTCTCCTCCAACACAATAGGATCTACTGAACAGGAGAAGGCATGGAGGGTAGCTCTTAAGTTCAATTAACTCACTCCTGAAGAATATTTTGAGGGTTCTAAAACTACACCTGTATTCAAAGTAACTTTTAAAGCAAACTCCAAACAGAAAGGTGTATTAAAAGCTATTAGCAAAATGATGTGCAGGTGGCCTTTAACTTATTAACACCCTTAACTAGTAGCTGCCAAAAGCTGAGAATAAGTACTGAGTGGAGCTTTGCTTTTTTACTCTTTCCCTAGGTATGAATTGTTAATTGTGCTTGGAGAGGGGACACAGGGTTAGAAGGACTGTTGGAAAAGTTGTACTGGTGTTCCTGATTGCAGATATTCTACTGCAAAATTCAAGTCAGTTTTCATAACATTTTTTTAGAGAGAGCTAACAACTTTAAAGAAATTAAATGGCAATAAAAATATTAGAACAATAATGGCTAATGATTTCTTCTTACCATGACAGATTCTTGTAATAAACAGAAATTGAAGTAGGAAATACCAGACCTTCCAGTAAGGCAACAATATTTATTTTATGCATTGTATTATTTACAGCAGAATATACTAAATATTTCAATACATTGTTTCTAAAAGTTGGTAAGTAATGTTATCGTGTGTGGCTTGCTATTCAGTGATGTAAAAAACTAAATTATTTATGGGATAGGATTTTGAAAAGTATTCTTTTAAAAAACCTATTTTTAAATATTTCTCTGTTGATTAACATTGGAGTTCATACAGGTATTGGAAATACTATTTTCAGAAGTTTTAGTGAGGGAAAGTGATCCAAAATGTCATCATTATAAAAACTAAAACACATTTCTTTCTCCTGTGTAATTATTTCTCACACATGGTAACACAACCACCCACAGAACACACCCACACTCCAACTTCATTCAGTCAAACTCTCTCTTCTCAGGGTTTAGCAAGATGAGAGTTGGTAATACTTTTTTATTTCTATTTAAAAATGTTGGAATGTTGCTCAATTACCATAGTACTCAACTTCACTGAAGCACTTAAATATTCAGAAGGTGGGCTTTCTGTAGATGATCGATATGACAAATTGTTGGAGGAGAGAAGAGAAATTAGCTGTGGAAAGCAGCACAGATCTGTGCTAAGAACTGTTTGCTGTGTTTGTATGGACTCTTGCTATGTTAAGGACTGTTTTGCAGTTTGAAATCTGTACAAAGTTTGAGGATTTTATCATTCTCTTTATTTCACTGTGTGTCCCTGCTGGAAGTTTCTATCCCTCATGCTGTATAACCCATCCCTGATTGGTCCGTGTCTGCAGCACTGTACCATTCCCTTATATGGTATCACCTGCCTCTCTGTTCCAGTTTTGAAGAATCTTGCCTTGTATGGCTGGGTCTGCCCCAGACCCTTCCCAGAAACCTTCCCAGGGTGCTCCTGGGGTCAGGACCCAGCCCCCCGACCCTATTTAAGTTGTAGCATTTTGAATAAAGCGCTCTTCCTCGTGCTCGCCTCGGCAGCACCAACCTTGCTCCCTGAAGTGTGTTCCTTTCTTTCCCTCCACCACCTTCCCCTCAGGGCCGCAACAAATCACACTGAAACTTTTTTATTGCTTAATTTCACAAAAAGCATTCTATTTTGCATATTCAGTATCACTTTTTTAATGTGGACAGTAACTGGAGACCTTTGAATTCAGCATTGAAATTATTATGAATTACTCTAGATGATAAATGTTGCAGAAAATAGGAGCATAGGAAATGCATTTGAATTGTGTTCTAAAAGAAATACTGTTGTAGTTATGGAAGTGTAAAAATGTAACAAAGGAAAAGTTTATGCAGGGAGGTAATATGATTCAGTAATTTAAAATCTAATCACTTTACTGAGACCATAGGATATCACTGAAGGTGGTGGTAAAGGAATGAAACAAAGCCAGCACGCTCTGTGCTCTGTCTTCTGCCAGGTCCAAAGAGAGGTCACAAAATCCAAGCTAAATATAAGACACAATGTTTTCTTTAATTTTATTAACTCACCTTGCCCTAATCTATATTAATTTTTTCACCAAACCCATTACAATGCTTTTATGAATGATGTAAACCCACATCTTGTAATTTCTTGAGTAAGTGCTATAGCTTCCTTTAATTTAAGAGTTTATAATCAAGGTTATGTAGTTTCTTTGACTGTAGGATGCAGCAAGTAATTGACTGTATTTTCCATTAACACTTCTGAAAACAGGGAGTGAGAAAGACTGTTCCTGATAAGACAGTAACTGTACAGGTCAAGACATTGATTCCTTAAAGAGAGGTGTGCTTCATCTTACACAGGTCAATAACCTCACATTAAGCACTGGGGTGAGGTCTCATAGGACACTGGAGGCTGAAGCATGCAGGTGAAAACCTTATGCTTTCAGCTCAGCCTCTAGCTGCCAGCCTCTTGCTGTTCTGATCGTAGCTGTTTCTGACTGTAGACTGGGACTGTGAAGAGATCACGAAACTAATTTTCTGTTTGACCTTGCTTGGGTACAGGTTACCAGATGTGAAATGCAAAACTTTGCTGCCATGTTCCTTCCATTACCCATGAAAACTTCACTGTTGCCTCTTATATACTGAGTCTGTTTCCATACTCTCTCTCAGCTCTCTCTCAAAAAATGAAAACAAAACCATCATAACCCCCTCACACTGCACCCACCCCAACCTAGGCTCCAAAATACTACTACTCTAAGATACTTTCTTCCTGGGAAAGTAGTTCTATTTTGCATGGCACTGGAGTTTCAGTAAGTAGTGCTTTCAATGATTTGTGCTCAACACTACTAAGAAAGATACAGTTTATTATTGTTATTATTATTATTATTGTTTCCATACTCCTAGTGAATTTTCAGATGAACAGTTCTTGAATTGCAACTCCTTTGTGCTGTATTGTGAATGATAACTATATCTCTTTATTGATTAGTTATCAAAGACATGTGATAACACTGCAGTTTCTGGACTGGTTGTTTGTAGAAGTCATCTAATAAGGGTGAGAAACATAAAGGTTATATAGCAAAAAACAGAAGTAATTTGGTATTCCTCTTTCTAAAGAATATATACTTTGGGTAAAAAGTGTTGGATACACAGATAGACAAAGGAAAGTGATCCTATGCCTAATAGTCTTCATGCATTGTTACCTTAGAATAGGTTTGTGATACCCTATTGTTAAATTACTTTGAAAAAAAATTTTAACCTTCCAGTGTAAATTACTTACCTGATGAAAGTTATGTCTTTTGAAATCAAATTTACACCAAAATTAATTTCTGTGTAAGCAAAAGTCATGTGATATTTGTTCTGTTTTGTAACAGTATGAAACTTAAACTACCACTGCTATTTTTTTTTTTTAAAGTCAGCTTTTCTGAAGGACAGTGCTCTTTGATTTCCTGTCTGTTCTCATTAAATGTCAATGATTTTAACTCTTCTACAGGGTAGTGCCACGTTGCATTTCATTCTTTACAGAGCACAAATAACACTGCATCTACTGCATGTCCACTGAATATTTTCCAACAGCTGTTCAAATTTCCGTAAGACTTTTTTTTATCTTACTCCTCCCTGCCTAGATATTACACACTGTGGTGGTTTTAGGAGCTCCATTGTAACATTGCTTTAAAAGGATGGATATATACATACACAAACACTCTCACACATCTAAAATAACTCTTAAAATCAATCCTAAAAGCTTCCACTGTGGTCTCTGTTTACACATTTCTTTTCTTGCTTGCCATGGCATGGAAGATTCCACGTGACTGGAAAAGAAGGTGCTCTAATAGTTACTTGTCTGTGAAAATCTGAACACACCTCATTTAGTAACTTAGTTGGGGATGTCTTACAAACAAGAATGTGTTTGAGGAATGTATTTTAGGACTAGATTCAGCACAACTGAAAAAATAGGATTTGAGGCATGGAAAGAAACAAACAATAACAACACAGAGTATTTTGGTAATTTGAAATTGCTTTTATTTGGGAAAGAATTATAATTAGCTTGTATTTCTCAACATAAATTTGAAGTTAAATGTTTAGTTAGTTTTATAAGAATTATCTCATCTATGAAAATGACATTTTTCTTTCTTAAAATGCCTTAACTATGTTTTAAAATCATATCAAAGTAGGAAATGTTACTTTGTCTTGAAATACTGCTTTTAAATTGCATAAAAAATGTGCCTCTCCTGATTGGAAACCAACATTAATTGAAGTCAGCAAGTGAAAATTCTTAATTCTATAAAAGAGGTTGATGAAGAGCAGTGAAATTTGAAATTTTTAATTGATTGACTAATTTGCAAAGGCACAATAAATATTCTGTCACCTGAAGATAATATGTATTGTTTTACATTGCAAATAGAGTAGAGACAGAGAGCAAAAAAAAGTCTGCACAAACTGCTAATGCTTGAAGTATTTGGTGTCTGTCTACCACTATATTATATCACTTTTATCTTTTCTTGTTCTTTTCTTCTTGATTCTGTTTTACATTTTTTTAAAATTGAGTCATACATGTTCTGTAATTTAATTTAATGTAACTTTGAATATTATGTTAAAAAGTAAACAATCCCCAAACTCTGTATTCTCCACAGAGAAAGAAACCATGCTGGAAGAAAGCTAACAGTACATTGTTTTAAGTAGTTTAGACATGCAATGGGGCTTTATTTCAAGTATGAAATAAGAGCTAGCGACCTGTCCTATAAATTTAATAGACTTTAATACGTAGTTACTTAAGATGGTTATGCCCAGGTAGTTGTGGGAGCATAGGAGAGTGTAATTATCCACCTGCAGACAAAAGCAGATATTTTTCAGTTCAAGGATAAGATTTTTTCCCTAGAACTTACACTTATGTATGAGTAGAAGCCTCTATTTTTTTTTTTTTTTTGAGAAGGTAGACAAAAAAATGTTAATTAGCTAATCAGTTATTTATTGAATGGATTGATGCTTGTGATGAAAAAATATAGGAAAAAAAGAATTTTTTTTTTTTTTTTTGACTGGCATCTTTCTTCCTTCTTTTGACTAAAAACCAGTACCTGATAGGACCAAGGTGGATACATAGATATCCTAATAATCTATAAAATATTTCAAGAAAAGACTTCACTATAGATGAACAAGCGCACAGAGATTATATGTTTGTGTGATTTACAGCATTACATTTTATCTAACCTGAAAGATTCTAACAGAAGTTTCTGACTTAAATTACTCTGATTAAAATAGGAATGTCTAATCCAAAGATAGAAGATGAATCTATACTTTGGCCGCCATTCAGTCATACCCAGGATTTACAGTCCATGTTTTGAAGAAGAGAAGGACTAAAATAACCAGATGACCTTATGAATGATTTGTTGGGGCAAAATGTTACAATAGTAACAAAAATATTTTTCCCTACCCTCCCTGGTTAGGGTGAGTCATTTAGTTTTAATTTTGCACAAATAACTCCTGAGTCTTTCTTTTTAGATATTTTTGTTCACAGCCTGCTTCTTGAATCTGCCTTGGGCTGAGCCAGAGCTTGGGCTGCTCCAACAGGGAGGGTTAGAGATGAGACATTTTGGGCAAGGGGAAGTTTTTAATTTCTCTGTATTGCTCAGTGAAAATGGAAGTGGCCTGCCATGTGAAGCCATAAAAAGCTGGCTTTAGGGAGAATTGCTGCAGTGCTGCAGTTCCTTCACCTTTAGAAGAGGAAGGAAGAATTGATCTATGTCAAAAGGGGGCATTGCTATCAACTGAAAAATTTATCTTTCCAAAGCGTATTGAGTCAAAATGTCGTGTATGTTTATAGTTTCGTAGAGATAAAAGAAAGAAACTTCGGACACAGAAGAAAATTACACCGTTTGGTTTGAAAACTAGTTCCTGTCTAGGTTATTTCTAAAGGTACATTAAAGACATGTGATGTTTTTTGGGGGGGGTTTCTGTTTTGGGGGTTTTTTTTTGTTTTTTTTTTTTTTTTTTTTTTTTTTTTGGTTTTTTTTTTTTTTTTGTTTGTNTTTTGTTTGTTTGTTTTTGTTTGTTTGTTTTTTGGTTTTTTTTTTGTTGTTGTTGGTTTTTTTGTTGTTTGGTTGGTTGGTTGTTTCAGTGTTTTTTGGATTTTGCCAAACAAAATCCATTATTCTCATCATCTTGCTTTGGGGGGAAAAAAAAGTTACTTGATTAAAATATACATAAATACATGAATGTATGCCTTAATTCTCTGTAATTGTAGAATCATAGAATTATTCAGGTTGAAAAAGACCTTTAAGATCATCAAGTCCACCCATGAACCTAACACTGCTAAGCCCACCGCTAAACTGTGTCCTCAAGTGCCACATCTACCCGTCTTTTAAATACCTCCAGGGATGGTGACTCAACCATTTCCCAGGTCACACTTGAACATGTGTCAATGCTTGAATAACCCTCTCCAAAGAGAAATTTCTCCTAATATCCAGTCTAAACCTCCACTGACATAACTTGAGGTAATTTGTCTTGTCCTATTATTTGTCGCTTGGGAGAAGAGACTGATTCCTATCTCACTACAATCTCCTTTCAGGTAGTTGTAGAGAGTGATAAGGTCCTCCCTGAACCTCTTTTTTTCCAGGCTAAACAACCCAGCTCCCTCAGCAGCTCCTCATATGAGTTACTCTGTAGACCCTTCAGCATTTTCATTGCCTTTTTCTGGACATGCTCTGGCACTTCAAGTGTTCTTGTAGTGAGGGTCATTTACAAATAGCAAAATAGAATTGTTCATTTTAAGACATGGACAGACTTCACAGCAAAAACCACAGAGTAAGCAGAACAATTATCTTTAGAGAAATAAAAATTCTGATAGACATTGTGGAGTAATCTGGTGAAAGGAAGTGTATAGAATAAAAAAATCCAACATGAACTGGACTACACAAAAATATTATCATAAAAAATGAATTGAGCTTAGGAGATTCTATTAACTTGAACAACAAAGTAATAGCTACTACCTTCAACTACACAGAAATGAATGAACTTTTGCTTCAAAGTTAGCAAACTGCTCATAATAAAGTAAGCAAGATCTCATAAAGTTGTTTTTTCCCCATCTAAAGAACTAGAATGTAGAAATGAGGCAGAACAAAAACTGCTGAATTATTATTAGAGGTTACCTTTGGCTCTTCCTCAGTGGTTCATTTATAACTGGAAAATGCAAGAAAACAGGATACAAATCAAGAGCAATTTACGAAGTAGCTAAGTATGATTCTGTTTATAGAACCATAACTGCATAGGTACAACGATAACACTGCATAATGAGGTATTCAACTTTGAAATATCAGTAATTTTTAAAAAAGAGTTTACAAATATCTATTTGTTTAGCACTTACTCATGAAAAATTTCCTAGAAATCAGTAATTTAGTCTGATGTTCTTTATTCCACTAAACCAAACATTCTAAAAGAATCTTTAGCAAGGTACAAATATTAATATGTTTGTTTAGCAAAGCATTTCATTATATTACCAGAAAACAAAGAAAGCATTATGAGGCTTTGTCAGCCTTATGTTTTCCCAGTTAATTCTGACAATCTGGATTATTTATTCAATAAGTGCCAATTTTCAGATGGAAAGCCAAGTCTATCCCTTTGTTATTTCATATTTCACATCTCCTTTTTGTACATAGCTATGGACAGTGGGATTTAATAACGCCAATTTTTCTGACAAAGTGCTTTGTAATTCTGTGGAGTTTTTCCTTGCAGAAGCATGTGGAATTCTCTTACAAAATGGCATTTTAAGAAGTGAGAAGTCCTGATAGTAGCCTTAGTAATTTTTTCAGAATAAGATTTTCAATAGGAGCAATAAAATTCAGTCCAGTGAATGTACTCTACAATGGGGGAAATTTACACATCACCTTAGAACTTCAAATATCAGGTCTTTGATGATCATTGACACAAACCTGTTTCCCAGAGTTGAGCTCCTGCTGCTATTGGTACTGTCATGGTTCTTCTTTTATTGTTATTCTGCTCACATTTACACAGTATTCCATTATTGATTTTTATTGTTCTCTAAGGGATTACATCAAAGTCTAGTTTATTGATTCCATTTGTACATAAGTCTTCTAAATTGCTAGGCATTTTCATAACCTTCCCCTCTACCCTATCTACTGCTTTGCTAACTGGTATTGATTTGTAAGAATGGGAAAACAAAAAAACAAAAACCCCCACAACTTCATAAGGTTTTTTAGAGAAGATTAAGGCTTCTGCATCTTCTATATGACCATTGGTGGATTTTTCTCAACAGGTTTAATGATAAAGGCAGAAAGGGGATGCCCTTGGATTTTCCTTTAATTGTTTTCATAGTGCATTTGTTTAGGTTTTTTTAATATTATTAATAAGATTACATTTAGATCTTTTCTGAGTGGAAGCAATTTCACTCATTTTTCTGTTGCATAATACTGAGATGTTCTAGTTCTTCCAGTCCATTCCATGTATGATGTGGATGAGGAAATGTCAACTGTTACTACAGTGAGCAAGCATGATACACTCAAACCTACCTTTCTCTGACTTAGTTTCTTTAGATGGTCATTGGTTTGTAGTATTAAAGTGTCCTATTAATAATTTGTATATAATCTCATTGTGATTGCATTCTTTAGGTATCACATCAAAAAGCCTTGAAAATAAGTCATCTTTATATTAAAGTTCTTTTAGAAATTGGTCTTATAGAATGCATAGATTTTTCTCAAAAGAAGTGAAAACCTTCAGGATCAGAAATCAAAACTCTTTACCAAAGCAATCAGAATTGTAAATGAGATTATTTGCCTTCAAGCTAAAGAACATTGTTTTGTATTATGCAAATGCTGGAGTACTGTTTAAGAGGAAGTATTTAAAAATCAGAATTAGTAGTAATTTCAATGATTGTTACTGACTTAGATTTTAACTAGTGAGATGAAGATTCATTACCCTATGTTTTTACTTATTTTTTTTTCTTTCTGGTACGCTAGCAGAATTCTGTGGTTTAGAAATTATTGTGCATCTTGACTGCTGCACAGAGATCTTTACTGTATGTTAAAAACTGCTGGAAGTGAAGAATGAAATAGAAACTCAGTAGCAGTAATTTTGCTAGTTGTTTCATGAGAAATGCTCAGTTAATAATAAGGAGAATATTTCAAAAGCATTTTAATTACTAAAATTTGGAATACAAAGTAAAACTCCTTAGGCATTCAAATTATTCAATATGAGAATCCTACAGTATTTAACATCTAGTATATGAAATGTTTCTACATCTGTCTGAAAATGAAGTGAACCTATTTTCATGGTGTTAATCACTTTTACCTCATATACTACTTCACATTATCCAATTTGTCACATAGAAGCTTGTGTTTTACAGCATATGGTAGATTCAAAATAGAAAAGAACCTTTCTTGGAAGGAGAAATGTATTAATTTCTGCCAATTTAACTACCATATAATTATCCTCCAATACTGCCTGAAAGGTAAAAAATGATAAATGGCTGCAATAAAGAGACATCACATATGTAGAATGAAGGTTCAGAAGGGCTCATTCCACCTCCATTTTACCAGCAGTTTGTTTCAGCCACTAAGCATTACTAATAGATTTAGTATAATCTAGATAGATGGTTAAAATAATAACTTATGATTCAAAGCAAGTGAAAGGATACTTCGAAAGGAAAAAAAAAAAAGACATCTGCATTAAAACTGTGGTGAGATTTCTAGCTGTGGAACACTTAGCAAAATACAAATAGCTGTTAATAATTACAATTTATTTTCCATATTGTAAAATACTCACAGCCTTGCTTTTTTTAAAAAGCCAAAGGCCACACAGATGTTTTGTTTTAGGTTCTATCTTGTAAATGGCATAGATCATGTAAACCACAAATATGGTTCTGTTTTCCATAAAGAATTATACATGTGAGAATCAATTAATGTAACAATGGTACAGGATTTTTTCCTTGCCCTTCTTCTCTCTCTGTACAACCTTGTGTAAGAAGCAGTGGAAGAATATATTATCTTCAACTATTCTATAATTTAAGAGACATTTCCATTCATCCAGGTTAAGTATTTGATTTGTAGTTGTGTAAGGAAGGGATATAGATAAAGATGAATGAGAACTGTTAATTTAGAACAGCTGTTGTCACCATGGAGATCTTGAGTGTACCACTACTGGTTAATGAGAATGCACTTTATTTATACTGAGCTCAGTAGCCCCTAAGTTCTACTTTGTGGGGAGGGTGACCACTTTATTGCTATAATTAGGTGGATGGGAGTTTCAAGGGGCAGAGTCCTGCCAATGTGTGGAAGAACTGCTGGAGCTTCATATATCTCCTTAGGAATCAGATGATTTAGTCCAGCCTTGGGCTTGGAGAAGGAGCCATCCTTGAGGAGTTCTCTCCCTCTTTGGTTGAAATTTAGGTCCTAAGTGGGGGTGGCCATGTAGCAGCTGGTACCATCACTGCAAACTGCTGCTGCTGCAAACAACAACCCCTGGCAGCAGCATGTCCTCTTTTCTCTGTAACAAGTTGGGAAAACAGTGAATCCCACTTCTTCCACTGCTAAGCGTGGCATGTTTCGGCTGAAACAGGGATCACCAAGCAACTAGATTATGAGGAGTTTTTCAAACTGGTTTGTGGCTCCTGTTTCAAGGGAAAAGTTCACTCTTGCCTGTACCTGCTCTTCTTCTTTTGATTTGGCTATTATGACTGATAAAGAAAGGTCAGTGAGAACAGCACAATTCATCTTTTCTGTACAGCTAGAAACCAAACTGCTCCCAGCTGCATGAAGGGGAAAGCAAGCAACTTTTCTCTTAATATACTCTTCCCCATAGTACCTTATGTGAAATAAATGTTGGAGTTATTTCTCTCCATACCTGAAAACCTAGGATAAATACCTCACCCTCATAGTTTCAATTTTACTGTTGCAAAATGCATCCTTTTCACTTCATTTAGTGTTCCTTCAGTCATTGCATCATTGGTATGAACTTTGACTGTTAAGTACAGTGCAGTATGTCTCCTTGAAACACAATACATTCTCATTGTCATATCTGTTTACCTCTAATGACCGTGAAAATTTTATTCTTACCCCAAGTTACTGAATGACCTATTTTGAGGGGAAAAAGCTTTGGAGCTTAAAGATTGTTTGTTACATGCCTCTTATAACTTAATCTAGTAAGTATACATGAGCCACCTTGCCTAAGAAGACATATGTTTGGTAATCCATGTTGTGTGCTGTGGAGTTTAAGATCCATTGGTATGTGTCTGATATAGTGGCATTAATATATGAGTGGTGAAGAAATGGTGAAGAAGTGGTGTCAGAAATAACTAGTGCTTTAGGGAATACCATAGCAATTTTTATTTTTAGAAAGACTTCATTTAAACCTCTGAAAGGGTGATAAGGGCCTACTTCTGAAACTCTGTCTCAAGGCTTATCCTTCACATAACTAGCTAGATTCAAAGGGATTATTCATAAAATTAAGGACCTTCAGGATTTGTTTTGCATTTATTTGAGTGGTAACTATCTAGTAAAAGCAAAGTTGGTGGGTTTTCTTTTAAGAATGTCTTAGGTTCTGAGCCTGTGTGGTGCAAAACTATTATGAAATGATAAGTTCTTTTAAATACCAAAAAATTAGATGCTGAGAGCTGTTTACTCCCTCATGATAGAGTCTAGTCTTCTACTGGCCCTTCCTGTGTTGTATCATCACAACAACTTTCCAATGTAACTTAATAGTATGATATTTTTTTACTATTCTCTTCTAGACAGTTCAAAACACTGTCCTGTTTGGAAGAGAAATCTCTAATTGCTAAACATAACTTATTTTGTGAAGGAGATTCTCTAGTGAAACTCAAGATATTGGGCTCTGAAGGAGCTGCTCCTAAATAAGGACAACATTCTGCATTTGTTCTTTGATAGTTTGGACTGTAAAGTAATCTGTTTCATAAGCTTCAGCTCTAAAACAGCCCCATTCAAATATTCAGAACTAACTAGTCTGTTTCCCAAATCAGAAATACTAGATCTTTGTGCAGTTCTAGAAATGCGTACAGTGCAGTTTTTTCAGTTGATCGTTACTTGAGTTCAGCTTTTTTTTTTTTTTTTGAAACATTAATGAGACGGAAGATGTAAACTATGCTTGATTTGTAAGAGTAATTTGGATTATTCATATATATCTCTACTTTTTACTCCTCCACATATATTTTTATCCTGGTTTCTATCTACAAAGCAAGTAAGTTAATGCTTGCCTTGTAATCACTTTCTCTACCTCAGTAAATGACCTTTTAAGAAAGTAAATAAGGTCACATTAAGCATTTACAAAATCAAAGCGTCCCTGCAATAATTTATACAGTTTGTATTTTGTGCCTTAACCTTTAATAGTTGTTCAGATTAACTTAAACTAGTTATAAAAGTGTTTTTTTCTAAATTTATGAATTATAGCTTAAAGACAAAGTATTGTAACTTACAGCTTTTCCTTAAAGAATAAAACAAGAATCCATATAAACCAGGTTAATATTGATTTAAGTTTTGACACCAAATAGTTAAATATTTTACCTAAACTCCTTCCAAATTGTACTTTTATTACCCCGTGTAGTTTTGCACAACAAGTTACTCAACCCTGCAGTCCTCTGAGCTAATGGAATGTTGTTATTTGACATATAACAACAGGTAGCTATTGAGAGACTGACTTATATTAGCCATTGGATCTGTGTTATGGCCATCAGAGTTATCTGAAAAGATGAAAGACTTGTTCAAGAAGCAGAGATACCTGAATTTAGTTAATGGGGTTCTACGATTAAAAGGAGTTTGTTATTTTATATAGCAAAGTTACAAGGTGGTAAGGAGGGTAAACTTTGACCATATGCAGTATCTTGAAAGTACTTAAGGAATTGTATCTGCTTTTAGTGAAAATAGAATATTTTGTTTGTGAACCCAAAGCTTAATTTTAGCAATGCTTGTGGCTTGATTATCAACTGGTTCCTTCAATTAATTACTATTCAGCTTGATAGAAGACAAGAGCAGTCTCACTTAATTTACTGGGCTATCTGATGACCAAACTTTACTGAATTTGGAACTGCTCCATCAATGTCTTATGGGCTGTTAAAATTTACATTCAGCTCAGCATTAGATATGGACAGCTGGCTAACAGGAAAATGCAGGAGTAATTGCCTACTAAAAGGAAACCTCTCTAAAGTCAAATTGCTTGGTGAAACAACTCAAGTAGCTCTTAGGGAAAAACCCTAAAGAATTTAACATGCCTTAAGCCAATAATGTCCTACAGAAATTACTCTTACTAACCAGTAGGACTGAATACAAAGCACTGTCCTGCCTGTTGCAATTTTTAGCCATATGTTTAATATTTTATAGAGAAAAAGAACAGGATTTTACGTGAAATTACTTAAGGCTGTCCAAAAAACTTCAGGAAAAGCAGTAATTTTCTTGTTAGCATTATTTGTGTCTTTCTGCTAGTATCTTTCCTGTGTAGAGAAAAAGAAAAAAAGAAACTGAAGAAAGAAATTGCAGTTTATTTAAACTGCCAAGTTTTTAGGTGAAGCTAATTAAAAGATTGTCTTCTGAGACTGTCTCTTGATTCCCACTGAAATTCTTCATTTTTAATTACTTATAATTTTATATGAAGTTAGCCATTTTGGTTGAAATGTTCATTGCAAGATATTCTAATGAGGTTGTCTTTGAACATATCACGGTCAAAATAGTTTACCAATTTGAAAATGATACTGTTTTTCAATGACAGACAAATTAATTTGGAGAAAAAAAAATAACAAAACAAACAAACGGAAGGAAAAAAACCAAAATCAACCCAAACCTGAAAGCTAGTAAGCATGGAAGATTTTGAGATGGTAGCAGGAAGAGAAGACTTTAGTCTGAGGGTAAGAAAAATAGAAGAAATACATGAGGAGCAAACTAGGACTAACTGGATAAAGCTTGGTGTGAGAACAGGGCCTATAGACTTGGTCCTATATTCTGAACATGAGTCCTGTGATGGTAGCATTTGTTGCTACAGTAAGTGTGCCCTAGTAACAACACACCAGTGTCAAATGGAGTTTGTGTCATCTTGTACATCATAACTACAAGTCTTGACCACAAAAACATAGAAATTACCTTTCTGTGGTTTCTGTGTGTTCTTATGTGTGTGTATGTAATAAGCATCTAAGACTAACGCTATTGTTGTGACAAAGGTCAAAATAATGTTTAGGTCCCCATGGAGCATAAAATAAGTGAAAAAGCTTGCTTCAGTGTAAGATACTTTTAATGGCTTTGGCTTATTTTTTATGACCCTCTGCAGTCTTTTAGGGGCAAAGGGGATGCGGAGGACTCAGACTCCAGAGGAGTGGGGGAAAAAATTTTTCTTTTTTTTATTGACATGATGCCCGGCTTATATAGGATCAGTAGGGAAGGTTCTGGAACGGGGTGGAACTTAGGAAAGGTTTAGGGAAAAACCTGGGAGGGGTTTGCAATACAAGGCAAAAACCTCCAAAACTGGGAATACAGGGGCAGGTATATACCATATATGGAAATGCTACCCTGCTGCATGCAGGGGCCAATCAGGAGTGAGTTACAAACCATGAGGGATGGAAAATTCCAGCAGGGACACAGTGAAACAAAGGGAAAACATATAGCATGATGAAATCCTCAAACTGGGTACAGATTTTAAACTACAAACAGTCCTTAACATACCAAGGGCCCATATAAACACTGCCTCTCCTCCGACAACCCTCTATTCATACAATGCATAACACGTAGAATATTCTGCAAATTATAGAAAGCTTACCCTGAAGAACCTCGTGGTACTACTTTTAAGCAGTGGTATTTCTCTGTCTTGTAGGAAACAAAATAAATCACAGTAAATAGAAGACTGATCCTGCAAGTGATACTGAAGATCTCTATAGTATATATATCTTGAGGTGACTGCTTATCTCTTCCCATGGGCTGAGAGAGAAGTGTGTTTGCACAGAAACATGGAAAATCAAACAAAATGTCAGTTAAAGTACATGTCATGTTGCCCAATCTTGAATGTCCAACTTTTAAATTGACTATTTTAATATTTGAGAAAATATTATTTATGAAGGGTTTAGATGGGGTTATGTGACAGAGCACAACAGGAAAACAAATGTTCTAATTCCTAGTCCCATGTTACTACCATGGATTTGTCTTGTAATGTGAGTTATAATTGAATTATGAGAATAATTTCAATTGTTATTGTCCATTCAGTACAACAGTCTCCCTTTGTATACCATTTGGTTAAACACTGAATTTAAAGGTCATTGTCACTGTCTATGCAAAAGGTCTCTGTAGTAATTTTTTCAGCTCTTTTCAGAGAAAATATGAGAAAATCCTTTTATGGAGGAAAACTCTAACAAAGAAGCTGGTAATAATACCAGTTTCGTTTCAAAGGGAAAGAGTGCAAAAGGCACCTTTTTTTTTTTTTTTTTTTTT
>VXBX01004385.1:140106-163616 GCA_013400415.1 Scytalopus superciliaris
TGAGGGGTGGAGTGGGCTGCTGGGGGAAGAGGTGAGTTTGCATTATAATTAGGGCAAAAAGGATGTTCTAGATGTTATATGTGCTTTGGCATTATTGCTGTGCTGTATTCAGTGAATTGAGTGTGTTTTACATTCTCTAAGATTGCTTTTTGGTAACATTAAATAACAGTAAAATCAAAGGACCAAACCACAAGTGATAGTTATGGAATCCTTAGACCTTTTTTCACTGTCTGTTTTAGACCTTGCTATATCACCACTCTGAAAAGGAGTCTAGTTAGTGTACTTTGCATACTATGGTGATGGAAGTGAGTGTAATGTGTTCACAGAAGTACATTTTATGTGTAACTTATGGCTTATTTTCGTGCCAGGCTTCTGAACACTGTTTTGTACAGCTAGATGGCCTTGAAATCTCACTGATACTCATTAGTCAGTCTTTAAGACAACAGTGAATGTTTGATTTGGTGGATGTCACTGACTTGAGGGCCTATCTATATGTCAAAGTTCTCTACGTTTATTTCTATAAATGAGATGGCACATCTTATTTTTATGTGATAGGAAAGGGGACAGAATGTTTATGTTCTTTGACACAAGGACAATAAAACCATATTTAAAGAGGAGAACATTGAAACAAGATGACAAAATATATCTACCATCTTGCCCAGAAAGTGGTGATAAGATTAACTAAGCATAATGAATTAAAGGAGTGGGAAGACAAGGATTAGGTCTGGTAGATCTGGTAGATTAGGTCTGACAGGCTGTAGATTTCTTTGGAAATGAGATAATTAACCATAAGTCCACACATCGTGCCATGAGACCACTTTCAAATGGAAGGCTACTTTCTAGCGACTTTACAAACACTGGTATTGTTCCAGAGTACAGAGCATATGTCCGGGAGAGAGAGATACTACATAGATATTTAACATATCAGACCGTTTGTTAAAAAGCAGCAGGAACAGCAACAGAAAATGGAAGGTAATCCCTTAATGTAGCTGGGAATGAAATTGCTTCCCTTTGCATAACCTTTGCCACAGAGTTAGTATTTGATGTGTCTTTAAGAAGGAAAAGGTAGGAAAATGGTGACAGAATTTAGTCATAGAGCTTTGTTTCAACATCAGATCTATGAATGAATAATGTAACTGTGACCAGTGGAGATAATAGTCCTTCCCAAGAGATGCAGATGTCACAAATGAAAAAAAAAAAAAGGAAAAAAAAAAAAGAAAACTAAACCAACAAACCACACACCCCACCCCACCCCCAAGAAAACCCAAACCACAAACAAAAGCACCCATGCACACAACCAAAGAAATAGATGAATGCAGATCAGAATTTAGAGTTCCAAATATCCCCAAGCTGAAATGGGATGCCCTGAAAAAAGACCTGAGCACTCCACCAGGCATCTGCGCCTTCCCAACTTGTCATTTCTTATCCTTGCACTCCCTGAAAAAAAATTCTTGACAGGAAGTGCAGAGTAGCAACCTGTGGGAATGACTGCTAATCTCAGAAATGAGCAGACATAAGGGTGAATTAGTGGGGAAAGAACAACATCTGCCAGGTTACAGCTCTGAATTCCTTACTGAGGAAAAAACACAAGTCTCTCTCCTTCATTTTTCTGGACCTCTAGGTCACATAATGTTACCTGTGCATGTTTCATGGTACTGTTTATTGAAGAAGACAGTGATTATGACTGACCAGAAAGGCCAGCTGCTGTAGTCCATTATGCTTTATAGCTCTCCAGCTATTTTCTGATGTGGCTAATGGATCTGCCTCTCTCCTGTTATTTTTAATTAGTAGGTAGCAATTGCCTGTGCTAGTAAACTAATGTTTCTGTAACAGAAGGAAAAAAGATTCCTAATCCATTAAGCACGGGGGGGACAGCACATTGAGTCTGGCTGGGATGGGGTTAACTTTTCCCACAGCAGCCCTCATAGTGATGTGTTTTGTATTTGGAACTAGAATGGTGTTCATAACAAACCAGTATTTCGCCTACTGTTGTGCAGTTCTTTCTGTTTCTCCAATTCTCCCCAAGCCAAGGTTAACCCATCACAGACTGAGAATGGCAATATGACAGTACAAATATCTAGGATAGGTAGTTTTTCTGCTGAGAAATACAATTAATATTTTTCAGCAACTGTGCTGGCTTATGCAGAAATATTGAAGCAATTCTACCCCATATGAAGTGCTAATGAGGGACAGTATTGCTCAACAGTGTTTCAGTCCCAGAAGATGGGCGTGATCTTTTTTGTGCATGAAACTGTTTTGATTTTTTCTTTTATTGTTCTTTTTAGTCATTCTCAACTGTTATTGGTTGTTCTCTAGTATATTATAGGGAGGAAAAGGACCACCAGTGTGCTCCAGCATTGCCCAGGCTTTAGTTTGGAAATTTTTTCCTATCTGCTTATGATATTTTAAGCAGCCTAACAGCCTGATATCTATGATAACTCTTATGTGAAGCAATATTTCAGAAAGATTTTTGTTGTGTAGAATTATATTCAGAATTTTCTGAAGCAAAAAATACACTCAATTTTGAGTTTATTTGTATTTCTAAATTGGCCTAGAAATTTATTTTTTTTAGACCTAATAATGACCATATTTACATGGTTGAAAAATAAGAGTTACAGAACTACTGACATGTCTCAAAAAATAACACTGGTTGTTAGGGTTGCTTCAGGTGTAATGTTTTTACTAATAACCCTTGCAATCTAAGGAGAAATTGCATGGACAATACTATGTACCCTAAACCCAAATAAATCAGAACCTATTTGATCATACTATAATTTCACATGCAAATGTTTTAAGTGTACACGGTGGACAAAAAGACTGTGACCTCTGAAGGATTCATAAAGATATGGTGTTAATTGATATCTTCCTATCGGGGGCTGAGAAGAGAGAGCATATGAGATGTGGAAGAGAGAAACGGAGAGAAAGGAAGAGGACCTTGAAGTGCCTGGAGAACGCACTTATACCACCTTTAAATGAAAGAACTGTTCTTACCTTAGGGTTTAAGTTGTGGTTAAAGGTTGTTAAGAGTTGTCAAAAGTTGTATTTTTCCATTTTGAAAAATTCACAAGTTTGTATGCTTTATCACTCCCTTGTTAATTCCCAGTTCTGATTGGTTCCCTGTTGCTGCATTGCAGTATTCCCCTTATTTGGATGTTCACATATATGGTTATCTCTGCCTACCCTTTTTACCCCTATATGTCCCTCATTTGTATACTCCTCCCATGTTCCACCTTCTTTCTAGCACCTTCTCCCCAGACCCTATTTAAGCCCGTGCAGCCCCTCTGCGGATGATTTTTCAATAAATCCTTCCCCCCTCAAGCTCTGTCCTGAACCCTCATTCCTAATGGGCTGTGTCATCTTCCTGCCCTGAAAAATGGTGGGAGGGCCAATCTCATTTACGCAATGTGAATGCTACAGGTTCCTAAAATTTAAAAACTGGCCTTTCATTCAGATATAATACAGATATTTAGAACAGAGGGAATTATAAAGCAAATTTGCTGTTCAAAACTAATCTGTTTAAGCCATAATGAATATCTATTCATCTAGCATAAATTTTTGATTGAACAGTAGACAAAGACTCAAAATCATTCCTACAGGTTTCCTGCTATGAAAATTAACAAATTGCTAAAAGGATAAAATGATTGCTTATTTCTCTCTCAAAGACTAAAATGTAGTTTCCTTATATTTTTGTGGCAGAATGAAGAGCCTTGTTTTTCAAGAGAAACTATAAGGTCATTCTCTGATCTGTCTGTGGTAAAATGGAAAGTTGTTCCAAAATGTTTGTCTCCTGGGATCTCTGGGAGATGCAAGATAGTAAGGCAACCTTTTCTTATTAAAAGACTTGGTTCTTGTGCCCTTTCTGTGAGAACGGTAACAGTGAGTCAGGGATGAGAACTGGAGAATCCCATACCCTCTGCCTCTGTGTCTGATTAGACACTGATATTTCTTCAGCCTGAAACTTGCTCAAGAATGTCAACAACTAGATTACTTATTTCATGCTTCATAGAAAGCCTCTCATCTCATTTGTACTACTGTGAGATATGTGTACTACTACAGAGTAACTCCACTGCAAATACTCAGAGATTAAAATGTTTTTAATTAATTTGATCACTAGTACTGCCAGTATCTTATATAAATTGCCAAATACCATCTTACGTAGCTTTTGTGAAGTTGCATTAATTTTTTCTAACATGTTGGCTACAGCTCTGTTAATCTAGTGACAAAATGTATCCAGGAAATCCACAAGTGAGAAAACCAGTGCCTACAGTTCCTTTCTAAATCAACAGTAAGAACTGATCTGACATTCTCTGAACTCTGCTTGGAATGGTCACTTTCATATTACAGGAATTTAATACCCCAAAAGCTAATCTGCTTGTTTAAATTGTTTATTTTTAACCACCTGTCATGTTCAAAGCAATGAGGACTTTTCTTTGGAAAACCATAAATCAGAGTGAAGTCATTGGACTGTATAAATATGTAACAATATCAGTTTGGACTGAACAAGTTGCATGACTTCAGGATTATAATGCTTATATAAATGCTTAAATGATGCATACATCTCAGGTGCTAGTGGTCCTGAAGATGATTAATCAGCCTGGGAGCAGCTCTGAATGAAGATGAAGGAGCTCAGGTTGGGCTTGTTAGAGGTTTGAAGTAAATTCACTGGCTTCTTAAGAGAGACTGTGGAGCTAGGCTGAGGTGCATATGAAAAATTGAGAGTTGCCACATATGGCTGTCCTTGTAGAGAGGAGGGGCTAGTCTTTCTGCTTGACAGCAACTTTCCCCTTGCATGTGTTACAATCTGGTCCAGCTTTACCAGGTGTACATTTTAATTTCAGGCGCCAAGAGATTTCACTCATATGAACTCTTGTAGAACCATTTGGTTCTTTGATACTTTGAATTAACATCCAGATAAAAACTACACATTTGTCTCTAAGAGATTTCTTTTAATTTGGTGAAAATATAGGTGTTCTGGCAAAAGGGTTTTACAAAGATAACATGTAACATCACAAAAGCATTAAAACAGATTACCAGGACTAACAAGCATTGCTTTAGAGAATCTTTGTTACATCCAGCAAACACAAACTCCAAGTTACAGAAAAGAAGTGTTTAAGTTACCCACAAGAGGAATAAAAGAATAAGGGAAGAGAGATTGAGAGAAAAAGAGGAGAGAAAAAATATAGTTACCACCTAGAAGGTCACATGTCGACAGCTTTAGGAGAGCAGGCTCCATGTTCCTCCTTATCGACTTTGGTCACTGTGGGCACTCCCTCCAGGTGCAGCCTTTGGTTCACTGACATCCCCTTAGCCAAAATGAGGCGTGCCACAACTAATCAGAGGCTTCAGGGGGTGTGGTGTGGATGGATTACTAGACAGTCCACCTGACTGCCAGCCGAGCCACACAGCTCCCATGGCCATGTGGCTGCAGCCCAAGTGCTCTCAGCAGGCCTTGTTGCATGCCTGCTGGCACAGCCCAGCCCTCTGTCCACACACACTCACAATAAGTTGGCTGTGACCCGTAGGAATATATGATTCAGTGAGATTTGAATTCAGTATCTCACAATGTGTCAGGTGAGCTGCAGAATTTTCCGATAGAAAGGAAGAAGGGAGAAGAGAGTGACTTCACAAAGATTGGTAAATTGGAGACTTCTCCATGTTCTACTCTTATTAACACTGTAATGTGTTTGGGTAGTTTCTACTGCGTAATACTGTTATTCTAATATATAATAATTTCCTCAGTAAATAAGGTTATTGTATTCTATAGTATTATTGCAGCTTAAATACAAGAGCAAAATAAGTCTCACAGTTAAACATCATGGAGAAAACATGTAAACTGAAATTGGTAGAAGCTGATAATTTCAAAATGTAAATACATTAACAGAAAGCTTAACAGATTTGGAGTCACATCCTAACATAAGGTAAAACTTCTATAAAACTCTTCTTACATTCACGTTCTACACCTCCTTCATGTTACCTTGAATGAGAAAAAATGATGTGCACTTGTCAAGAGAGTCAGTCAGTGTGCCAGGAGCACTGTATCTGCAGCAGCATCACTCTTATCATGTACTTGTCTTGGGTGTTAAATAGAAACAGGAACAGAAAATAAAAAACATCACCCAAGAAAACACTCCATAAGAAGTTGTGCTGTACTTTGACAGGATAACAGTTTACTTAGTGATTATCCAAGTTTTCTGCAGATTAGTGTGGTTAAAATACACTTATGGCTAGTAGTTGTTTGTAATTAGAAAGAGAAGACCTAATTCCTACCCAAAATATTTAGTTTGCCATAGTGGAGGGGACACTTTTGGGCATATGCCAAGATTCTGGTCACCTCTGCTCTGGATATGGTTTCACATGAATACATAGTGCAACTCCTTACTGCATCCAGGGTTCCCTCCTGCAAATACCAGGGCACAGAGCAGATGGGGCAGTATATCTTAGTCTACCTCCAACACATAGGCAATGTAATCGTCTGAACTTGGCCTTTGAAAAAGAGTTCTCAGGCCCCACCTTTTCGATGTGACTTTAATATTCTGCAATGAAGGTCAAATTTTGCACTTGAACCCAAAACAAGATCTTTACATGCATTCAGAGCCCAAAGGCAGTGCTTTCATCATAAACCCACATTATTTCAAACTGAGGATGTCCTGTTCACCTCCTCTTCACTCTCTCATCTCCTGTGGCCCTAGAAATGAGTTTCCAACCTCCTACTGATGCCTGCTGATAAGAGGCAGAGTATGAGCAACACAAAAAAAAAGTGAACTTCATTTTAAATCATCATCCCTGAACTTTGTGTAGGAAATATTTTATTTTAAAATGATGTGACTACTACTTGTTGATATGCACAATACAGTCTCACTTTAGAAGGCTGAAAAGTTTTGAAAAGCACATACATTTAGCATTCAGTGAGAAGGCCCAAATGAGAACTGAGCTGTCTGTTCCTATTACACTGGGATCACAACTCACAGGATCAGATTTCTTCATCATTATGTCAGTTTTATAGCAATATAACTCTACTGATTTTTATTGGTTACTTACACATGAAAAGAATGAGATGTAGCTCAGCAGAGTATTTTGTAAGGCAAGGTCTTGAGTCTCCTCTACCTTGAATGCACAGTGCTCAAATATAAAAAGCCTAAAGTCAGTATAAAAGTGGCAAAGCACTCACTTTTCCATACTGCCTGAAAGCTCATCCCACTGAGGTGAAAGCCAGAGGTAGCTCTTTGTAAGCCAATCCTTTAAAGGGACAAAGCCTCCCTTAGTGTTTTATTTTGTTCACTTTTTTTGAAATGCAGAGTCATCCTTTAAAGAGGTTTAGAGAATAGAAAAAAAAAAACTACTTTGCTCTGAGCAGATTTTGAAATTGAACAGAAGAAACAAAAGTCTAGATATTCACTTAGTATTGATAACTTTACACTGTTTTCTTGCTGCTGAAAAACTGGTGATGTTTTTTGTCCAAAATTTAATTCTTTAATTCTTTCAAAACAAAATTGATTTACATATATACCTGGTTGTCCTGAAATATTGAACGGGGTAATTTCAAAGTTAAATAAAAGCTAGAAATGAAAATGGGTAGTGAAGTCTACCAATGTGATTCAGGAGGAGTGCTAACAAAAGTCAGATGAATCAAACTCTTCTGAAATCAGTGCATTTCACTTTATTGCCAGTCAACACAAGCATACAGTGGGAAACCAAGCATTTAATATCTTTGCCTGGAATAAAGTAGCTCCAATTTAGTTAGTCTTAACCTTTGTGATATTTCAGTTCACATCTATTTTAACTTGAAAGGCTTGAACTGGAAAGGACAGATGGCTGTTTGATGGAGTGATACCAGGGTGGAATCTGACATTTTGCTAACCCTGTGGCATTCAAGTTACAGCACCTTGTCATTCAAATCTCCCTTGTCAAATTTAAATCTCAGCCAACTCGTGCCTTATTATTTATTTTTCTGAGAGCTGATTAAAGTTTGAACAGTGAGGTCTGTGAGGATGCCGTATGACTTTTCACCTTATCTCTTGGTGAATTCTGCTTCTGATCTCAGGTGTTAGAAACTGTAGAGCCAACAACTGTAGAGCCAAGTCCAGATATAATGAGAGGTGATTTTCTAAATATTGCCCCAACCCCAAATATTGGCACAAGAAGACATTAGCTAACAAATAAAATATTTATAATACGGCCAGAATAAATATGAAGTAAAGGAACAAGCACACTTTTTAATGACTATCTGCTCTGGGGGATGAGGGGAAAGCTATTGAAAACAACACCCTTGTTAGCTGTACTCTTTCCTTTCAGAAAAGCATCATTGTTTAGGCAGTGTAGCTTATGGTTTTAAGGTTGTGGGAAGGAACTAAGCATATTTATTATTTAAATAGGAATTATCTAAAAATATAATAAAAATACAAAAGAGAAGCCCTAAAATCAAGAGAACTATAGTATTTTGAGGATCAACTCATAACACTGAACCATGGTGTCACTTATGCTGAGGTAATGCCACAAAATACAGCTCTTGTACTATGATTTAAATGTCACCTGTAATTACCACAGAAGTGTATCAGATACTGCAGGATAAATGTGAAAGGTGCATTTAATTTTTCATACTATTATCAGCCTGCTGTGGGGCATATTTAGCCAAATTATAGAAACACTGTTACATCAAATTGTGTACAGCTTAGTAGAATCTATAGAATTCAAATCAGATTTGCATTGTGTTTCAGTTTCAAGTTTCCTGCAAACCTTGTTCATTCCTCGCTTTTTAATTTTATGAGTAGTTGCAGGAGTCACAGACATGTGGCTTGGGTTGTAGCAACATTGGTGGTCAAGTGGCACCAAGTTTTGAATTCATACCTCCTCAAACTGAGTTTTTTTCCTCAGTGTCCCACTGCAGTTCAGACTGTGATTTACTGAAAGGTTATTAATTCACAAACAAGAGAAAAGTGAAGCTAGTGACACCAGGCAAATATGTAAAGAAAGTTATTTTTGTCCCATTTTTTTATGTTTTCTTTGTCCTCAAAGCCAGAGAATATAACTTGCAGTATGCCTCGCATAGAGCTGGAGCCTAAAACTTCTTTGCCTTGTTGAAATTTATTTTTATCATAAAATGATGCATGTTTTTCTCTTTTCAGGATAATTTGTCAATGAACCAGACCTTTTTGACTCAGAATTTAGAACATTGCAATGTGTTTTGAAGAAAGCAACACTTGAAGTCTAAAGCTGCATCTACTAAACACTCAAATGGTGGCTGTTCACATGCCAGGTGGAAGGAGTGAGAAGAAATACATTACACAATACTCCAATATTTGCACTAACTTCCCCTTCTTTTCTGGGTACAGTTCAAAGGATTGCATTTGATCTGGCCCTACGGAGGATTAAAGGAGGATTAAGAGGATGAACAAGTCAGTTGATGGAAATTTGCCATTGATTTCAACAAGGCCATGGATTTCGCCTCCAGTGATTGCCTCCCGTAATCAGAAAAATGTGCCTCCTCTTGGGCCTATTACAAAGGACAGGATAAAGAGGATTAAAATTTTGCAGTTAAACAATCAAATGCCTATAGAGTAGAAAACTCAGTATCAGATATGAAACCATTCCTCTCCTCCTTTATGGATGTGAACAGGAGAGAAGCTGCTGACCATGTGACTGTGCACAGGCTGGCTTGGTATGCAGGAGGGAGACCAGCAGTGGGACCCATGAGTGTCAGAATAAGGGAGTGATGCCTCCTTTCAGAGACTGCCTTCATTCCACAGAGGAAACCCCAGGCCCACTTAGTGACTAAATTTAAGTTCCTGGGCAAGTGACAGCAGGTGACGTAGTTGACCTGATAAAATTGTGTGAAGAAAGGTCAGAGTTATTACTAGAGACCCAAATAGCTAAAATTCCCTTTGCTTGTAGGACATATCACTTCTCACCTCTTGGGAGCCACTCAATACAAGGGTTTGTCATCCCAGAGGCAGGGGCTAAACAGTCTCCTTCTTCACCTCCTGACTAGCAAGAAAGCTATTCTCATGTAAAGTGAAGACATGTCTGTCAAGAAAACTTCATGGATGATCCCAGCTCATCCTGCAGAAGGATGGTATTTCATCCTCTTCTGTTTTTTAAACTTTTTTTTTTTGTTTTATGCCTATGGTGAGGTATCTCCCTTAGGTGACACCAAAATCATAGCTTCCTGTAGTTCAGCCAATGGTTTGTCCTAACTACCTTCGTCTATCGAAATAGAATATTATTTTATGTAATGTGTTGTATTGCATTTCCATACTAGAACAGCCCTGTCTTAGATTACAATATTACCTGATATCTTGATGTTACAATGTAACTTTAACAAGCTAAATTTGGTTCTTTAAAGCTTATCACAGAAACAGAACAAGATTAGTTACAATAAGGTGGGTTGAAATGGTGTGACAGGTTCTTCTGGTCAGTTGTTAAATTTCACTATTTTAGATTGGCAGCCTAAAGAGACTGCTTTTTCAGACTGACAGATATTTTTCTTTTTGATGTCTCCAAAAAGAGGACGTATATTTCTGTTTTCAAAGAGCTCATGAAATCCTGGTTGTACCAAAGTGGGTGACAAAACTTCAAAAGAGACAAATTGTACCTTGATTTAATTAGATGGGCTGGGACTGCTTAACTTGAAGAGTAGAGCCTTTTTTATCTGATTGGAATTGCATTTTTATTAATTTTTTATTTCATTTTAGTTTTCCTGTGAAATTTTTGCTTTTTACTTGATTTTTTTGATAGTAGTGTGAAGAAAAATTCCAAATGTTGGGGACAACTAGGATTGTGCTTTCTCAAGATGGCAGAGGGAAAATCTAGTTCAGTCATGTATGTCTTTTAAAGGAGCACTAGCTTAATCTGTATTCATTATAGAACAAACAATGATACCTTAATTGAATATATTGATAGGTTAATTTTCTTTATTTGTGTAGCAATAAATTAAAACCTAATTTTTATATCTATTAGTAGAAATTAAGGTAAATGTACTTTCAGATTTGTAATGACATCTTAATGGTTTTTCACCATTTCTCTCCTTGATTATGTATGAATACTTTCTTTTAATGTAAAACATTAATTAATTCATTAGAAAAGGATTATTTTTCCATTGAAGACAAATATATTTGGCTTTGAAAGAACTTTGGCATCATATTATTTAAGCTCATTCAGATACATGGTGTATGACATAAGGTCTCACATGTATTTCTAACTCATTTTCTGTAAACAGATTCAGAATTTTAGTGTTTTTCCAGTCCTGTAATTTTTTTACTATAATTTTATTTCTTCGTAAATCCAAGATAAATACCTTTGTCTAATCGTGGCATTTTTTGCCAGATTCATCATGTTGTAAATAAGTAAAGATGATTACTAAGGCAAATTGCTGTTGCAGGTCTTGAGGCAGGGCTTGTGGTTCCTGTTTCAACAAACTTTATTTGATACAGAAGTTATTGGGATGATTTTTCACAACTTTTTCAAGAGTTGATCAAGGGTTAATTTAAAAACAAAGTCTAGCTGGACTTCCAAAAATGTGGTACTGAAATAGGCATACACCCTTCATAACATCTTTTAAGAATTACAGAAGGAACATCCATATAGCTGTACGTATAGATATCTGAATGTATTTGAAAAACTAGCCTGCTCATTAAGCCAGCAAGCTGTCACATCTCCAAGTCTCTCTCTGAAAATGACACTAAGCCCAGACCCCCAAATGCATTTGCTCTGGAACTCAATGGAAAACAAACCCACAAGTAACACATGTGGTAAAGGATACTCAAGGTGCAATGGTTTCAGTAGGAGAACTAGGTGGAAGTTTTGGCAATGAAGTATCTCAATATTTTTGTAGGAATGTACTTTATATACTTTATGCACAACTAGGTCAGGGGACATTTTTAAATTTTTCTAACAGTGCGGGGCGCAAACATGAAGTTTCTACAGTTTTCTCAGTCTTAGTTGGATAAATACACTTTCATGAAATAAGATGTAGGATCTACACAACCCTATGATCTTCACATGGTTGTCTAACATCACCTTGAGCCTGCACTGGAATTTTTTTCAAATTAGAAGGGAAGGAATTTGACCTCACTTTTATGATGTAACAGAAAGTCTGTCTGTTCTTTAAGACCTTAAAGCTCAACAACTTACCTTTCTCTTTGAGTTTATTCTCCTAAAGGAAATTAACCTGTGTGTGTGACAACAGGGGAAAAACACACATGAAGAATTCAGAGATGAAATTAGTAATGTAGACAACTTTTTTCTGCCACTAGAAAGTGCAAGGGTTGAGAAAAAGGGTGAGAGCATGAAGGAAACAGCTGTATTTGTTTCATAAGGACTTTTCCTCTAAATATCATGGGAGTTTTGAGAATGGAACTGTGCTACAAACAGGCCTTCAGAGCAGAATCCATTGTCTTCTTCATTAAGGTAAGGAGAAAATGGACAGCACACAGCATGGCAAATATGTTAAAAACTCCAACAAAATCATGTTAGACAAATGCATTACAGAAATGATTTGAGTTGTACATTATCAAGCAATACTGTGGGAAAAAATACTGTTGTACTTCTTAACCAGTCATATAATGTACTGTCAGTGCGTACAAATAATGCTGGAGTCTTTACAAAAATCCTCCCAATACCTCCCTGGATTTGCTTACATCCACAATTAGTTGCATGTTAAGACAAGGCAGAGATTTCTGCCATGCCTCTGTGAAAGTCTCAAAGTCACAGCTCCATATATTATTTAAATAAATGAATGGGTTTCACTAAAACATGAAACATGAAAATAAATCCATCTGGATCCTCTTAATATAATAAATCATATGAGGTCTGGGTATTTTTTGGGAGTGTGATGTCATTACAACCCTTCAAGATAATTATTTTGCTCTTTATCTATTATTTTGTATATTAACAGAGAAACAGCTGTCATTCTGATCAGTGTTCTCAGGACTTTCAAAATAATGGTATGTGAAAGTATAGCAAAAAATACTTGGCATCAACCAAAACTCATTACTGGAGTTCAGTATCATGATCAACCTTTAATGAATTATGATCAATTTTAAGTGACCATTTATCATCTCATATTTATTGGCATGCTAAGGTCATGGAATCTATGACAGAATAGCAAAACAGGCCTAATGCCAATTGACAAAATCTGTTGTTGACTGAAGACTCTTCTACGTTATGAACAATCAAAATACAGCAAACTGTGATGTTAGGGTTTGGGTTCACTTGCGAGACTTGGGACAACTCTACACATCAATATGATGTTCAAGAGAAGCCATTTTATTAAAGAAAGTTCCCATATTTATACACTTCCCATATCTGTCCACGAGCGTAGTTTGCCACTATAGGCTGCATGTTACAAGCACGAGCTGTTCACGCGCTCCTATTCAGACCATGATTGGTTGGCAACTTCACTCACTATGTCTTGTTATTGCTAATTGTATATCTCATTATTTCTACTTTCTCATCCTGAGTTTATCATGGTTCCTTTGGCCTTTTTGGCCTTTCTCAGCCAGTAGCTGCATGTCTTGAATAAACACCAGGTGTTGTCATCTACACTCTAACTACATTTTGGAACACTGCATTTGTACAAAACAATCCTACACTGTGACAGGCATCAATCCTCATCCAAAGGATTGTTTTAACTCTTCTTGCTCTAAGTACAGGAAAGATACTGAAGTGCAAAATGGAACTGTTAAAAACTTTATTCAACATGTTTGTAATATAGATATAATTCAAATTTTGGAGTCAATGGGATTAGTTTTCCCACTAATACAGATAATTTCTATCCAGCCAATACTCTGTTGACTTTATTGAGGCATTCTCTTCCTAATTTGAATGCCTCTCTGCTCTTCCTTCCATATTCATGTCTTCTTTATTCATGTGTGCAACACGAAAATTGTGTTTGATTTTATAACCTTGGTCTGGTTTGTTTCACAAGAGATAGGTGGATTCCATGACCTATTGCTGCTATTGAAATAGTGAGGTTTTTAATAAAGAGGCTCACCTCTTTCCATACATCTTTTGAAATACTCAGGTAAAGGAATTTGGTCTTGGAAAAAACAGTTGCAAATCAGTTCAGCGTTTGTTTTCATCCAGGTGAATATCTATAGCAAGTAATACTAGACTAAGGCTAGACAGACATCTTGGCAAAGATAAAATCCTTCAAAGGCTCTTACACAAGCTCTTGTTGACATGGCAGTGATTTTTATTCATGTTATGTGTATATAAGATAAAACTTTTTAATGAATAAGTTTAGAGTTTATATCTTTATTGGAAAAAGCTAAGTGTGCCAAAGTCAGAGTGCACTTAGTATTACTGCAGCAAGTCTTTCACACTTGAAAACTGATGATGGTAGTGATTTCTACAGCACTACTTATGGTTATGAACAATCTAAGCCCAATCCAAATTCTAGTGTATTCACTCTGTGTATTCCCTCCTAGAAGAGTCTTCTTCTAATGCAATATCTGAAGCTTACATTTAATTGGTCCTGATGGAGCTAATCCAAAAGAAATTTAATTTACATATTTCCATAACAATATTGCCAACAAAGTCACAACCTTCTTGTAAGAAAGTCATTACAAAAACTTAAAATGTGCAAGAGAGGAAACTGATGCACACTGCAAAGAACTGACTTATATGTATATTTATTTGCACAGCTCTAGAGTGTAGGAAACGCCATTAAGGATGAGACACTCTAGCCAAAAAAGCCTACCTGATAGGTCAGCAAAAGAGAGGAAAACCAATGATAATTCTTGTGATTCCCCACTGCCCATAGTATGCACTTTAAGAATATACTTGTTTATAAAAAACCCTCAATGGTTTCTTCTTTCCTGAAATTGTCTTACTGCTATTTAAACTCATCTAAATGTTTGGGGTCCACAATACCTTTTGACAATGAGTTTCCATGAAACACTTAAACACAGTAGGAAAAAATAGTCCTTTTTTCTTCATTTGTAACCTGCTGCCTCATCACTTCATGTGATGTTCTCTTCCTCCTGAATTGTGTGGACAGTGATTAATGTTTCACTTCTCTTCATCTTCTTTATGCTGCTTGTAATTTTATAGCACTTTAATCTTCTTTTTCCTCAATCATTCTTTTCCAGCTAGACCATTACAGGTGTATTTGCTATTGCAAAATCAGGGAGCATCTCCTTTAGCTCAAATGGTTTTGTTTGGATACAATACAACAGCATGGAATCAGATCACTATGTGCAGGTTAGCAACAGAGGAGAGAATTTCATAGTGCTGGACTATTTTTGTGTCCTCTGAACTGTCAAAGATCAGCTGTGGCTCTGTTACGTACTATTGGATTTGCTATTGTATAACTATTACTGCCATCTACTGCACTGTGAAGTTCTTCCTAATTAATGGCATGCATCACTGTGTCAACCTGAGGAGGCTGCCATAGATTTGTTAAAATATCCATTATGGATTATTACATGGAAAAGCATGTGGGCCATAATGTTTTATTCAGCAAAATTATCTCACGGGTGCCTGGGGTTTGAGCAAGGTGCTTAAAGAGAAAGATTTGCTTGCTGACAAATATCTTCCTTTTTTGCATGTATTAAATTAATGGGGACCATATGGTGAAGTACAGAAAAACCCTGTGTTAATATCCCTTGCTAACTACAGCCACCTGTTATAATGGCCAGACTAATAGCAGGCCTGTTGGTGGTTGCTATTAACATATTCAGAGCCATTCTCAGCTTTTTTTGGCAGTCGTAGAGAATTGTATGTGGTTCTCAAAACTGAAAATCCTGTGGCTAGTTGTTTTACAGATCCTCAGGGGCAATGTGGGGCAGACATACATAACCTTCTTACTTAAAAATCTGCTTGCTTTAGTTTTTAGTAACCTTACTATAAGTAATTTTCCCCCTGTTTATACGACAGTCAGCTTAGGAGGCTCATGCTCACTAATTCTCAAGTTTTGACATGAATGTCTTACAGCGATGTTTCTTTTCCCACTGCCATTGTATTTGACCTCCTTTCTTTCTCTGTGCCCCACTTGATTCTCTAATTTCAGTTGCTTGTCAACATGCCAAAAAGCAGTACAAGTGGATTGACTGGTAAATTAATAATTGGAACCTATTGAAAATGTTGAACTCATCTTTTATAATCACATCTGTTCCATCAGTCTTGTTCTTGTGATAAATATGCTGCAAAATAATTATGTATAGTGGGTTTCATGTACTAGTTAACCATTATTTTTAATGTAAGCAACACCTTCTGCCCTATGTATTTGCAGCAGTGGTTGTGCTTCCCTATCAGATTTAAAAGTCACAGGAGTGAATCTGTGAATGAAAAGTAAAAAACAACTTGTAACTCCTATTTATCTTCTTGGTTACCTCTGCTCCTTAGAGGTCCAACAAAATTTTATTTTGAAAGAAAAGCAACAAGTTAAGAATTGTTAAAACTAGCAGAATCGTGAGTGTGGTTGGATTATAGCCTTATCAGTCATTCAATTGCTGCTCAGACACTCCACCCCATGATCAGCAGCAGTCAAGTGACAGTATTGAGAAAGAAACATTTCAGTCACTGTACAGGATGCAGCTGAAGAGTTGGGGAAGAGATCAAAAAATACAATGAATGTCTTGAGAAGATGATGTTAGCTCTGTACATTGCATGAAAAAAACATATTCTTATGACCCAAGCTAGGAAAATACTTGCTTTCATGAGGAATAAAAAGAGATTGAAACATACAGCCTAAGAATTTGCTGCTGCACTTCTGGAGATCAAGGGTATGGCACTGTTGGACTGATCCATTGTGGCTGGATCAGATCTTATGAATCCTGTCTCATGCAGGATCTTCAGTATCCTGACCTTCAGGAGCAGATTCCCAAAGATTTAGTGATTGGTATTGAGGTTAGCCTATCAGCTTCTTAACAATTTATTTCAAGACACTGCTCTCACAGGTTATTTAGCTCATTGAAGAATGACATTTTTTCAGAAGTTTTTAGGGAAAAGAGCATTCTTCCTGTTTAGTTTACATCAGAGTGTAGGCCTGCATCTCATGACCTTTCAGTTCAACATCTGGAGTCTAGGATATGGTGCCACCTAATTGTAATTGTCATGTATAATAATTATTGATCACAAATATTTCTTAATTAAAAAAAATAAATTAATGCTGGCAATAGCAGAGAAGCATGAGCTGGAAGAGTGGGGCAGGCAATTCTGCATAGGTGTTCAACAGCCTTGTGTGAATGGGCCAGTTCCTGTTTGAAAGCCCAGTATTTTCATTTAGATCAAATTTGCACCTCAGAAGGTAAACCTGTGTAAGAAGACACAGGGAAGGAGGAGAATTCCTATGGGCAGTTCCAGCTCCCTGGACTATTTATCCATTTTACGTAAGGTGTAAGAGAGAGATCTAGAGACAAAGACAGGAATCTAGGTTTCCTATCTTCAATTGTCTCTTTTCACCTTGAAACTCCTGCCTCAGAACTTCTGCTGGCTGGAGTGATCAAATTTTCAGTGAGGCCCATAGTGACAGAATTACATATATTATATATAGATATGGAGATAATTTTGTTTGAATTTTCAGCGTTAATTATTGTCTACCTTTGTTGTCTCTTCAGCATGCTGGATACAGCAGGTATCTTTCCTTCACATGTAATTCTTGCCTTTTCATGTACAGAGGTTAACTCAGGCACATAAATTCCACTCAGTAATGAATATCCCTGGGCTATGACCCTTTTTTGAGCTCTCCCTCTGTATGTACCAGCACTATTTTCCTATCTTAGAGAGTTATTATGAGTATAAATACATTCAGGATTGTGATTTGCTCAGATAATAATAGAACCCATACAACAAAACAGGTTTCCAGATGAGAACTGGATGAAATAATTTGTCTGTCATTTTTGCATTTTGTTATAAAAATAAATGAACACAACTTTGGTGATGCTAAAATAATTTCTGAATCAATTTTAAGTCATGGAAATGTTTGCATTGTGGAAAAATGCAGTGTAGAAAAAGTTAAACTTTTCAGTTCGACATTTCCAACTAGAATGTCTGATTTACTATTAAGTTGAGAAGTAGTCTTTTATCTTCCAAAAGTTTCAGTCATGTTTGAACCAAAACACAGGATAAAAAATAATATCCTTCATCTGAAACAAGCCTTTTTTTTTTTTTTTCTCTAGTTTCTCAAGTTTCTGTCTTTTTCAAAAATGGTAATTGTTTCAGGTTATCTGGAAAAAAAAAATATTCCAATTCGATATTTTTAACTGCTAGGGAACCAAAATATACAATGTATTGTTAATCCCACTCAGTGGCTGACATTGTCTGATGGTTGTGCTGTGTAACTTGCTGTCCTTCTAAAGGTCTATTATTTTCTCTGTTTTCAAGCATATAAATTTATGACAATGGCATATAAATGCTAAGGACACATAATTAAGAAATGAAGAGTAAAATGTCCCCCCTTTTCATGATAGTTAGTAATACTATATTTGTGCTCCAAGCCAAATTCCGTAAGGAGCACTCTATTTAAAACAAGTATAAGATAGATTATTTATAAGTGTAACTGTCTTCCAAGGTAGTTTATCAACAGTCACCAAAATACAAATATGGTAGATAGCAGTGCTACAACTTTTTCTTCAATGACATTGTATATAGTTTTCATTGTTGTTATAAATGCAACTCTGCTTCTTTCTTTGTATAAACAATACAAATATAATATTTTCTTCATATATTGTAATATTTTTACAGGAGTTAGTTTTAAATGTATATTTCCACCTTCATTTTATCATCAACCTTGTGTATGCAGGCAGAGACTATTATTACTGCTTTCAATTTCATTTCTGTTTGATTAATAACAGGTTTCAGTTGATGTGACCTTTTACTTCATAAAAAGAAAATACAACATCAATGGATTGCTATCATCAATAGGATACAATTAACCAGGCAATGATTTAATGAAAGAATAATTCAGAAGAACTGTGTTGGAAAAGCTATTTTAAGACTTGGAGACAATTTTATGCAAAAAGCATATACAGAAGGTAGTGATTTCATTAGCATAGTGCTTAGGAGTTGACAGCAACCTTGATTTTCTTCTCTTTTCTCTAATTTTATGCTTAAGTGATCATTGAGCTAAGTGATGTGGAAAAGAGAAGTACCTCTCCTTTGTCTTTAAAATATGAAGCAAAACATTTAAAGAGTAAAAAGAGGTTTCAGTTATCTGCTTCCCCAGATTGCTGTAGTTGCCAAATAATGAAAGTTGTGACCTCCAATAAATGCATCATGACCTTTGGATGCTAGCTAGGTAGGACCTGATTCAAAGAGTTCTAAGAAGGTAAAGATGCCCTGAGCACTGGCTTTAGGGGCACTGTTTTGTAAACTTCATGACCTTTCTTTTGAATTAAACAGCTCAAAGAAAGTAATCAGTGGTTAGTTGACATGAAGGAAAACAGACTTTATTGTGAAAGTTTTTTGTGCTGAAATACTATGTATAAATGCTACATATAAAAGTTTCAATTCCACATTTTAATTCCTTTATTATCTCATCTTTAATATTACTTTGTCATTCATATTGAAAACATCTCTCTCTTCATATTCATCTAGAAAGACTTAAGGTCTTATCCCACAAAAGCAAAATACAGCTGGCACAACTTATCAAACATTATTCAATCATTCATAACCTTGCCTTAATTACCTGTGCATTTATTAAACTCTCCTTCAGACATATTTCCTCTTACTTTTATATTGTATCTATATTATGGTCAGACAACAATAGTCTAAGTTTGGCCTTTTGTTGTAATAAGAATTGCAAGTAATCATAATAAGTAGAGTCTCAGAATCCAAAAGTTTGCATGTAAAGAGACTGAATGAGGAAAACATAGCGGAGATACAGGAAGATATAATTATATACCTCTGTGTCTCTGGAGAAGAGTCAGTTATGCTAAAGGTAGGTTGTGCTGGTGTAGGGATTGGTCTGAAAGGGACACATTACTTCTGTAAAGCACAATGGAGGCACAGAGAAGAGAAGGCAAAATAAATTACTAGTTTCAATAATAATGTCGAAAGCCAGGCAGCAGAAAATCACACTCCAACTAAGTACTAATAAGATTGTATTTTTAAAGAAGAGTAATTTCAGGAAACATAATAGGAATTATTGTTCTGCTAGAATAGGACACTGTTAACAACAATTCTTTTCTCTCTAAAGGTATTGGGTCAATTCTGGGCTTTCAGAGCATGGTGTTTTCAAATGCCAGTTTCAGACTTCCTAATCTGTACAAAAAGTTCTGGAAAAGAAATAGAGGCAGAAAAATATGAGCAAGCCATCTCCAGACAACAGCCTTCTGTGCATTATTTTGATCCTTCTGTTCTAAGATTGGAATGAATTGAAGTAGAATTAGGAGCTCTGTTAAGATTTGAGTGAAGATATCTTAAGATGTTATGGATGCATAAATACTGAAGTTAAAGTTCAAGAAAAGTTCTTGCAATTCTTCTGTTCATACAGAGAGCAAGCCAGCATCCTACAGAGGCATACAGAATTTACACTGTCTTCTTTAAAAAAAAAGATGTTAAAATATTCCTTGTAAGTTACTTTTCTTGTTCACACATTACACCTTGTAGAGTGGTCCTCACTACATTGATGTGCTTATGCTATCACTTCTATGAATGTGTAACATTGTTTTCTCCCAACAATTGTAATGCTGTCTCTTGAAAATTCTAGTGCCGTATTAAAAACAATTTAGTCTGTATGAGATTATTTTTTTGAAAATGATTTTGTATCATGTTTAGACAAATCTTTTACTGTGTTGTTTGTTTGTTTGTTTTGTTTTGTTTTGTGTACTCCTACTAGTCCTACTTCAGTCCTAACTTCACAGGCTACTTGTTTCTATTCCAGGGCTCATGATCTTACTTAATTTCTAAAGAGTCATCCAGTGTCTAATTTGCTAATTTAGTTTAAATTACAGAATTTCCTCTTTTTTTCCCTTTTTTTCTTTTTCTTTCTTTTTATTCTCCTTTTCTCCTCTGCTACTCTATATGATTGATATAGTGCTGACGATTCTGGCCTGAGAAATATCTACAATTCTGCTTTCCAGATAAAATGTCAGATGAAAGAATCAGATAAATTATTAAAACAGACAGGCAATGTCCTCTGGTTTACACTCATTTTATTTTTTTGTTACTGACCAACTTTCCATGATAGATTAATACCATTCAGCAGGAGTTTTATATAGGACACAGCATGAAATATCATACTTATAGGAACACAGATTTTGACTTTATATCAAGATTTACAACTTATCAATACCCAGCACAACTGGCACAGACCAAGGAGTCATTAAAAGTAAGTATGCAGCACAACACTAAAGAAAGAAGGAAAGAACAGTAGTTTATTATTCTTTTATACTGCCTTTACGTTGTTGTGACTCAGTGCCAGGTGAGTAATTTTTTATTTATGCCTAAAAAAGAAGAAATGTATTTATAGGGCAGGTAAACTTTTATTTCCCAAATGCAGGGATGTAATTCAAGATGTCGAAGTTAAGAAACTAATCTCTGTGGGTGCCTGCATGATCAACCATGAGAGAGAAAGGCTGCAATAATGGGCGATTGAGAGCAGTACATTAAATGTGTCTCAAGAATGCACCATTTTATTCCATTTTTCTATTCTAATTTATATATATATATATATATATATATATATATAAAGTGAGTATGTGTAAGATTTCCTGCACATCAGTTGGTAATTTTAGAATTCCAATGCAGTCATACATCATTTCACATTTTNCTCTTTTTTCTTTCTTTCCAGTACTGCAACTTAAATGTGATAACATTCCTTTCTATTTGTTTGTAGCCCAGTGGGAGAAGAAGATAGGCTAATCCTACATAAATTTTTACCACATTAAGAGCCAGGGCCTCTCTATTAAAGCTGTATGTTCTGAACTCCTACTTGACCTGGAAGAACAGCTTGTTACTGAAGTGAAAAAAATATAAATTCTAAATTAAAAGAAAAAAGAAAAGCAAGGGGACATTGAATTATCAAATTTGCTTCTGGCAAAATGAGCTTCCAATTTTCTTCTTTTTTTCTTCTCTGGAAAACCTGCAGAAATGAGATAACCCTTAATCTAAAACTCATTTTCTTTATTTACTCCCACTGTATTTACCTTTCTTGTCTTGAATTTCTCTGTTTTAGCAAATATTGCATGTAAAGGATACAAAAGGCTTCAACCCCAGTTCTTTCAAACAGGAGGTGGTTAATCACTTTAACAGCTGTGGCGTGAGACCACAGTGCGCCAGGGAAAAGTAAGCAATGACTTATGCCACCCTCAGTAGCATGTTTAAGGAAACACCAATTACTCATAGTTTCATAGTTTAATTTAGGTCAGAAAAGACTTTTAAAATCAACAAGTCCAACCATGAACTCATTTTTTTTTTTTTCCAAAGGCATATACCTGGAAGAAAGAACAAAATTGAAAGCTAAAATTTGATGCAGATGAATTTATGTACGTTTTCTTCAATAATTCATCTCATATACCTTATTTCTATACTCTGAGAAGGTCCATTTTAACCCTTATAGTGGAATACATATGCTACCTCTAATGTATTTTGAAATTACTTCTTAGTTGTAGTTAAAAACCAGCTCCTTATGAAATTCATGTTTATGTTTGCATTTCAGACAGCTCATACTGAATGCTATGCAATTCTCAGCCCATATTTCAGGAATGAAGAAGGATATTTGGCGAACAAATCAAGACTGTCTTCCAAGAATTGCGTTCTTTGACATAATTAAGGAATAAGGTTTGTGCATTTTTTAATTTTAAAAGGCAAAGGTTCTATATTGCCTTACCATTATTTCTTACATACCTGTTAGGATGTATACCTCTTCTTATGAAATTCTATCTCCCTCATTTAGAGTGTTTACCAGGGAGAACTGTTTTGGAAACAAGAAGAAAATTCATTGTTTAACTATTAAGATGCCAACAAAATTTATTTGGAAATTTGGCTATATGAAAGACACAGTTTGCAACTCTTGAGTTTCTTAAAATATTAAATCTCACTGCAGATAAAAAGAGCCCAAAAGTTCATTTAAAATCTCATGACTGCATTGTGTCACTTGTCTGTACTGCTAGAAATAGTATATCCTACTGCTAGGATAATTTTCTATCTAGGTGGAGGATTAGTAGCAATAATTAACTGTAAAATGTAACTTAATGAATATATATGATTATATTATGATTATATTTTTGAAGTTCAATTATAGCTAGTATAATTGTAATGCTAAACTTGTATTTCCAAGGGATAGTCTATCATTAGAAATACTGACGAGTAATGGTTCTTCAGCACTGTAAATATTTTTCCCCCATGCTCAATTCAGTGAAGCACTTTTTAAGATATTTCCAGGAGTCCTCCATTTTCCAGTTCTGACAACAGGTGTTACAAAGTCAGTGAAGCAAATAGATATTTCTATGGCCAAAACCCCAAATTTAAATCTCTGGCTGTCATTTGGAGAAAAAAAAAAAAAAAAAAAAAAAAAAAAAAAAAAAAAAAAAAAAAAAAAAAAAAAAAAAAAAAAAGAAAAAAAAAAAAAA
>VXBX01004385.1:163636-207166 GCA_013400415.1 Scytalopus superciliaris
AAAAGAAAAGAAAAGAAAAGAAAAGAAAAGAAAAGAAAAGAAAAGAAAAGAAAAGAAAAGAAAAGAAAAGAAAAGAAAAGAAAAGAAAAGAAAAAAAAAAAGAGGGGAAACAAAAAGCCCAAAGTAGACATGAAAATTACAGGGAAAAAAAATGTTTAAATTCTAGTTGTATTATCCAGATAGTATAAGTCAATCATTTATAGTGAGTACATGGACTTTTCCATTCCAGATTCCATGTAAATAACATCACATTACAACTGTGCATTATTCCTCTTAAAGAGTTAAGCAAAAAAAAGTTAACACCTTAAAAATAAGAAGGGATTATTTAAAGTATTCCTTGCTTTTTACCCAGAACAGCAGCAAATCTGAAACTAAAACATCTTGCAGAAAAATGTGGATTTTAGTCTTTGTTTAAACTACATGCTTTTTTAAAGCTACTAACATTCCTTATTTGATCCTTTTAGAATGAGAAATTCATTTGTTCAGTTCTAACAATGAATTTCTAGGATAATATTATGTCAGTAAAGCTGAAAATTTCACCTGTGTTGCATTGCACAAACATAAATGAAATAACTGGTCACAATTAAACAACAAATGTTAAATTTATTTACATGGTATATATGGTATTTTTGCCTTCTTGTTAGAATTTGCCTTCTTGTTAGGGTTTGGGCTATAGTTTTACATCTTTTTTGTAGATATACCAGGAGATGTATTGATGCAGTGGAGGCAGGAAAACAGGTTTAAAATGCCATTTGAAGAACAATGAGACTGTATTTGAAAATAAAAATGTAGTCAAAAAGCATTCTGTGTTAAAATTTAAAAGTAGAAAAATAGTGCAAGCTGGTCTATGTGTGTGCATCAAATTAACTTTACTCTTGTTTTCTCAACCCTTTTGTTGCTCAAGGGGAAACAAATTTCCCAAAACTAAGATCAAATTGTTTAAATTAAAGTCAAATTGTCTGCAAAAATGGAGCCTCTCTCTAGTGATACTGCATTTATCAGATTCCAGTCTTATACCTTCTACTTTTAGCCTAGGTAGCGTATAGCTACACTAGAGTTTCTTAAAATCAACTGCAGTGTTTCTATTTCTGAAGAAAATGCTATTCTCTGAGGTATAGCCAAACTGACATGGAGTGAAATGAGGAATGATGGTATCTCTACAACATGACCACATGCTGAATGTACAGTGAATGCATAATAGTTTAGAGAATTGTAGAATATGTTGAGTTGGAAGGTATCCACCAGAGTCATCGAGTCCAAGCCTTAACCCTGCACAGGGCCATCTCCAAGAGTCACAAGAGAGAAATTTTTTTAAGCAACCTAAGGTGGAAGTGAGGAAAAAAAATCTGAAGTGATTCGTAACTAATGACATACAACTTACATATTCCACTGCTCAAAATATCTCTAAAAACTTTTGTCTGAAGCATTTGCCTGTTGGAGAAGACCAGTATCTCTGGTGGAAAAACAATCTTAACACCATGGACTTGTGACTGCCCACTTCTTGAGAAAGTTCTGCTTACCGGACTGCTTGGTGGACTGAGTTATGCTTTAAGGACTTTCCCAAGTTCACGTGGATTGTGATGTTGTGCAGTTTTCTCATTTACCCTGTGGCACCCTGCTGGAATTTTCCACCCTTCCTCATGGCCCTGAATCCATTCCCTGACTGGTCAGTGTTTGCTGCATTGCAGCATTTCCTGCTATGGTTATTGCCTGCCCCAGTTTCCCTTGTTTGTATGGTTATACCCTTGTTTGGTGGGCTCCTCCCCTAACTCCTCCCCAGTTACCACCCCTTTCTGGAACCTTCCCCCAGAACCCTATTTAAGTTGGGCGCCATTTTAATAAATTGTTCCCTCTGCACCAACCCACAGCGTGTAATCATCCTTTCTGTGATGCAGCAGGGCCGCATTTGCTGACTCCAGACCCAAAGGCCAGGAATTATTTTATGAAAAAATAAATACTGAGATACAGGAGTTTTCTAGATCTCTCAAACTTGGATGTGTTATGTGTTGGATGTGTTATTTTTTGGATTTGATTATCAGAATACCATTGAGACCTGCCTATTTACAGGCCATAAAACCTGATAAAATTATCTCTCTCCATTTGCCACTTCCCTACAGAGTTCTGAATGACCATGTGAAAATTGATACCAGTGAACTAGGGAAAGGAATGGAGAGGTAGAAGGCTCTCCACAGGGAGAGGAGAGCACAAGGTGGATGGCACTTATACTCTGCAGTAGCTCTATGGATATCTGTGCCCAGATTTATACCCTTTTATTGTCTTAACCTTTGCAAGTTTGACCGTAAGGTCTTTGAAGACAGCCAGTTGATCCTGTTTAATGGATTTTTGCAATACCTATAACTATGGGAATTCCTGATTTTCTATGATTAAGAATAGTATAGGGTTGATGTGAAAGTATTCTAAGAGGAGTGGGCTAGTTATTCTAACCTTTCTATCTGTGAATATAATCTCAAACTTTTGTATTCCTCCTCTTCTGTGTTGAATGCTGGTTTCTTCATGAGGGGTAGTGTGGCTGCACAGATCTGCTGTGTTACTGGCATCTTACAAGTCCTGATGGAAGAAAACGTCTGGTTTCTTGCCCAGATGAAGTTATTTTGTAGACTGACCTAAGGTGAAACATTAGCTTTAAGGTAATTCTGCACTTCATAGGCATGAATTTCACAGAGTCTCACTGAAAATTACAGGAAAACATTTCCAACAGTGGTTTTTTGCATTTAGAATATAGTGGAATTTGACAGGAACCCAAGGAACTAAATCACATCCTCAGCCCAGATGAGCGCTCCACATTCGGTCATAGTTGATTGCTGAACATCTGAATGAGCACTCCAAGGTCTCCTACAAAGCACATTGAAGACACGGGTTACATTCTCAAGAATGCAATGGGCTTTGAACTATTCTCTAAATATCCTTTGCTTGGTTCACACTTTGACAACTCTGTGGAAAGGAAAGACCTGGACTTTTAACTCACCATCACAGCTATATAAAAGAATTTTATTCTGAGAAAGGCAAAAGTAACATTGTGTCCGTCTCTTCCTCACTTGTATGGCATTTTTGATTCACATCATTTGTTCATAAGACACACAACATGCAGGACATGTGGAGTGAGGAGACACAACCTTAGCAGAAGAAAGGATCATTGTTGATGGTGTGCAAATTATTTTAAATCTGAAGTCTTACAAGACTGTGGACTAGATTGATGGAATTTTTAGATCAAGTTTGTTTTTCTAAATTTCTTCCTTAGAACAGAAAGTAAAAAGGCAAGGAACAGTTAGATGTAAATACAGATATATTGGATCTGACATGATTTTTGACTGTGAAACAGAAACCTCAGAAGCAAATCCTTTCTTCAGCATTATTGTCAATCAGTCAAGAGAGGAAGCTATCCAAGCTGTTGCTCACCTTAAATGAACATCCTTTAGCAGTGCATTGAAAAGCAATTCAGTTTCAAGAATTTTTGTTGTAAAACAACAGCCTTGAAACAATGTTTAAAAGCTGTTCAGAAGAACTATAAGAAAAGAATGAAATATAGAAGATGTTGAGAAATGCAGCATTTGAGGAGCAGGACAAATCTTTAGGAATGAAAACTGTTTAACAAAGCATTTTTAACTTTCATTGTATCCTACCCAAGATGTAAAGACACTAAGTTTCCCTAAATAACACTGCATTAGGTCAAGTGCTGCATTTTTAGAAATGGTCAGTGTGCAAATTTCACTTAACAAATTGCAATGATTAAAAAGTTGGTGTTTTTTTTTTTTTCATTAAACTTTAAATTCATTCCAAATTTACAAAACACATTTTCTTATGGAACTCTCCTCTGTTAATCTTGGCATTTTAGTACAAGCTGGTGGAAACAAATAACTTCAAATACTGCAGTGAACACCACAGTATTATTTTTTTTATGCAGGATCCTTCATCAGTGAAATTATTAAGATCTCTGTAGAAAAATATAATTATTAGTATGTGGTGTAACAGGCCAGGGTACTGTTCCTATATCCTGATATTTAAGAGACTTCTCTGAAATAAAGCAGTAGCTAGTATAGCATGTGTTATATGCTGATGGTGCTGTTACTCTGTTTTCATGTTATGATGTTGCAACCCATATTCTTCAAATCATAAGCCTGTTAACCCTTAATCCTCTTCTCCCCATCTTCCACTCAGTTCACTACCTAAATCATATGAAGTCTCACATGTGCATCCCATGCAGGAAAACTGATGACTTGATGGCTGCCAGGCCCCTTTTACACCAGCCAGCATTAGTTCCTGAAGGCTGTGTTTGGACTACTGTGAAATGAGCTCAAAGTATAAAATATGAGTCATCAGCAGGTGTATCATCAATGAGAACAGTTTTTGTGTGTATGGATTGCTTGGACTCTTCAAAAAAGCTTCCAATGAAGGAGGAACTGAATGCTACAGTTTGGCAGGTTTAGGATTTCATTTGAAAAAGTCAGATTTTCTGCTTCGTTATCTACAGCTAAGATTCAAGAAAGGGATTTTATGTCAATAGCCTATGTTAAAAAATGGTACCGACTGACTTTCATGCATAAATGCAAGTATTAACTATTGAGAAGCAGTAATACTATGTCCTTACTATTCTTACTATTCTTTTTCTGATATTTGCTATTCTTCCTGACTGAATGGCAACACAGTAGTGACATTTCTATGTGATACTGCTGTTTAGTAGTTTTCAGCCTTGTGATTTGGAGAGAAAAATAAAAAAGAAAACACATTTTATAACCATGAACATTCTCTTTGGGTTTCCTGGACCTGCTAAAAATTTCCTACATTCCCCTTGTCAGATGCATTATTATCTCCTGTCCTCAGGAGATACACATACTTAAACCCAGTAGCCTGAACATTTTGTTAAGTAAAAGTTGAAAATTGAAACTCTGAAAAGTCTTTTGTAAATGAGTAGTTGACTCTGAAATCTTAATCACAACAGGTGGATTAAGACATACTTGCAGAAGGAAATGCAGAACTAAATTCCAAACTACCTTGGTAATCCTACTAAGGACATTGATATCTGTTATTTAGTCAACTATATTCTGAACACAAATACTAATCACAAATGGTTTAATGATGCATAGCAACAGAGGTAAGAAACCCATTGTGTCTGCTAATGCTGATTCATCACATGTGCAAGTGACTGTTAAATCAGTACCTTACAAATTTGAAATGTCAGTGAAAGTTCAGGCTCATATCATCATCTTCACAGGCCAAATCCATGCATTAATTTATGCTGTACTGAATTACTCTGGCTACATCTGATCATTTTCAGAGACCTAATACTGTTTTAGATTCAGATGCAAAGCTGGGAAACTGTAAGGATAAACTTTCTGAGACAAAACATAGCCATGTGAGAATTATTTTTTTTTTTACTCCAAGGCTACAGTTTAGCACTTTTAAAATAACATAAAAATTAAATAACAATAAAAATTAAAAACTAATTGAAATTTTGTGTTTTCTGGGTAGAGATAAAGATCTTGTAGCCACATTTTATTTTAATTACTATTTTTCCAGTTCTTAAAATCCCTGCTTTTCCACCTCTCTCCTCACACTTTCCTTTTCCCTGCTGTACTAATTTCAGACTTGTTGTCTCTTTATACTCATATATGCAGTGAGTGAAAGTCAGTCAGAGAGAGAGAGAAGAAATAAAAAGGTTAGAGAAAAGAAACAAACTATTCTTGAAACTATTCACTAGGTGAAACTATTCACCTGGAGCCATTCAAGAGCAACTGCTTTGAATCCCTTTGAAATGCCATTCAAACTTTTAGTTGCACTTGCCTTGGTAAATAATGCTCTTTGAAGCCAGGCTCCAGGCACAGATGAACAATGAAAGAAGATGATACCAGGGAAAAAGCAAAAAACTGTCAAAGCAGAGAAAGACTGGGGAAGGGCTGGAAGGGACCATTCAGGCCATGTACTGAAATTTCTTTCCGCTGCATGCAAACAGCTCTTACAATTCTTTTTATGTGCAATTGAAAATTTGATTTTAAAATCTGTTTATTTTCGTGTCCCTATCATTTATGTTAGAATATTACTCTCAATGTTCATTTGTTTTTAAAAAAAAGGGGAATAAAAAAAAAGAAAAAAAGTAACTTCCATTGTAATTTATATTCATTCCTACAGGAAAAACTATGACTATACCACATTTGGCCTCCCCTCTATACCACCAAGTCTTCCATATCCTCAAATGTCTGCACACAGTGCCTAGACCATGCACATGAAATGAAACATGAACATCAGACTGTAAATATCACTCCAAAGGGCTGAAAGAAAGTCCCCTTATTATTTTGGCACTTGGAACTGTACAACTGTATTAATTCTGTTTAAGCACCACAGAAAGACCACACAGAGCCAGTAGGAGACCAGGCTGGAACACCAGGCACTGCGGACAGGGCCAGTCTGCTCCAGTGGCCTTGGTCTCAGAGGTGCTTCTCTCTGTCCTTTCACTTGGGGATTTATTTGGAGGTGACTATGGAGGGCACTGACTTTGCCAGAGTAGATACAACTGGAAAGGCATCCAGCTACCAGAATGATTGCCTCTAACCTAATAAACAGCCTCCTGTGCTTCCTTGTAATTGTTCTCAGACTTCGTGCACATTTCCCTTTGTGTTAGTACAAACCTTTGACAAGGGCCATGGTCATTTTCACATGGCATGATATTTTATCTGTATAAAACCAAGAAAAACAAAAAGGTCAGTTCCAGGTAGGACTGAATGTTACAAATTAATATGCAAGTAATTTTGATAATCTTTAGGTTTTTTTCCTCTTGCCTACAGCAATACTTTAAAAAATGAAGTTATGAGACTGAAAATACTGTCAAAGGAATTGGCTACAAATTTAAGGGAAATTATGTCTGCATTTCACTTATTCCAGTTGATCTAAATATATTTTATTTGAAATTGTCACTCTCTTCACTAAAACTTAATCAGATCTTGATAGTGTTACTGGGACCTCAGACTTAGAATGAGTAAGTGCTAAATAAAGACTTCAGAAAATTTTCTGTGACTGAAGACATCTAATGAGTTACCACAGCAATAACTTGTGAAATGAAGTAGTTTAACATAACTTGGTGGGTAAAAAATAGGAGGGATGAATAGAGAAACCAATTTTTTGGTTTGATTTTTAAAGAAAAGCTTGGTAAATTTGATATTGTGTTACTTGTGGCAGTTGTGCTACTTTGAACTTGCTTTAGTCTAATCCTGCAGACCAATGCATTTTAGTGGCCTGTAGCTCATTAGTTGTGTTCCTGGAGAGAATCTCCATGTTTAGTTTCACATGAAATTAATCCAGTATGTGCACTGAAATGTCAACTGAAGTGTGGCAAGATCATTGGGGAGTTCCACGTCAGAAGCATTCTTCTGATCTGAGGTGAAACATAGCTTAAATGCATCTATAGCCAGGTAGTCAGTAGTGAAGTTTCTTGCAAATGTAGTGTTTTCAGAAAGACAGTCAGAAGATTAAAAGTGCCGTTAATGAATTCTGCAGTATAAGACAGAATCTATATGCAGCAAAACTGGAAAAAGCTTAGGCAACCTGAACAAACCACATGACCAAACTAAATAAACAGCTTTCAAAAGATGTATTCTTTGTCAACACTAGCTATTTTGCTTCTTTTGGATTAAAGCCTTGCAGTTTAATATTTTATTGACAAGAGCAACTATCTCTTTAATTTGTCAGTCTAATTTTAAAAATGATACTTCGGGTACAGGATCAGATTTAGCTTAAGCTTTTAATATTTCGGTATGACTGATTAGTCAAAACAAAAGAGAATCAATTCTGAGTTAAATAAGGATGAGGTTAATACACATAGATAATTCAGAACTATTATGCAAAGAACTGGTCCTGTTCATGGCTGTTCCCCTAGTGCTGAAGTTAGGCACAATGGTATTTTGCAGCTGTAAATATAACCCATAAACAGATGAAAATAAAGGACGTTCAGTAGAAAATTCAGTATAGGGATGACAAAATTTACATCTGGCAAACAGGTGAATTTGCTAGTTGCACTTTCCTTATTGGCAGAGTGAATGTGGTTTCTCAAGATGTTGTTCAAGATCTTTCAAAGAAGTCATATATTAGCACCTTGTTTATCATCAAAAATGCTCTGATTGTATTTTTTTAAAAATTTATTTCTAAGCATATTGAAAAGGAATAGCCTCTGTACTCCGGCTTTTATTTAAGTCCGATCTACGAATGATTAATTTTAATGACTAAAATTCTAGTTTCATTCTGCACTCATTTGCTGTCAGTGTAGTTCATGGAACAATCATATTTGAAGGCTTTTGTGAAAAGCCAGTACAAGCTACATTGTTGTGATGAGTAACTTGATTGCCCAAGCCTCTGAAAAGGTAAGTATCATACATGTACTAGCCAGACATCAAAAGATATTGGAATCTTTTAAAATCAGAAACCCCCAAGTTTTTTACCTCAGAACTTTGTGTTCTGTGCAATTGGGAAGTTCTTTCTTATTCCTTCTAAGCTTCTGCAGAAAATATGGAATGGTTTTGCAGGAGTGCAGCGCATTGCTCACTGTTCATGGTGAACATGGGCCATATGGAGAACTACAGAAAATCTGTCTGATTCTGGTATGTGTTTTGTGATATGATATTTTATTATAAAAATCACCTTACAAATTATGCTTTGGTTTTATTCCTTTCTTTTTGTAGGCATGATTCCATATCAATTCCTTTTCATCCATGAAAGTTTGCTAGTGAAATGGTGAGGAAAACCAATTACATTAAGCTTGTTCTGCCTTTCAAATTTCAGTCAGAATTTTTAGCAAAATTGAAGTCATGTATTTGTATAGGCATATAGGTGTGAAATGTTCACTGATAAATGTACATAAATATAATGAGTCTCATTATTTAATGGAGGAGTTCTCAAAACTGATTTTTATAACCCATTTATTTCTTTAGGTCTGAATAAGGATCTTATTTGATATGGCAGAATGTCAGTATGGGAAAAAAAATGAGCGTTCACATATTCTGCAAAGTAAAGTGTATATATATGGATGTTATATTATATCCTAGTCTGTTTCAAATACATTAAATAAATGAAACAAAAATAATACATAAGTCACAGCTCTTCTGAAATGTTAATAAGTGATGTGATGGGATTGAAATAATAAGCATCTGTCAGGCTGGGGAAGATATCAGCAAGGAATACCCACCCTACAGATGTTGCTACTGCAATATTCACAGGCAGTATCAGTCTACTATGTGAAATGCATGAAATGCAGTAAAATACTTATCTCCTTGTGTTTTACTAGAAAAACGAGAATCAGCTTATACTTTGTTGATGCACTCACATATTAATTACAAGGAGTTCATTGTCATTTAAGAAAATTATTGAAACATCTGCAGGTCACACCTGTTTCCATGGAATTCTTTTTTTTTTTTTTCCTCAAGGATCTGTCCTTTAGTTTATAAACCAGCAGGTCCTTCGAAGAGATGTTTCATGTGTTCTGTACTGTATTTAATAAGATGAGCTCTAATCAAGGCCTGAAGTGAAATTGTGTACTGTTGCTACCATCAAAGGAAGAAATATTTTTGATGTTATATCTGTAAATGAATCTGAATTGCTCTGTTCCTAATTTCCCATTATAATGAAGAAAACCTGGATTAATTTGCATATTTAGTGTTCATGCATATATTGCACTCCTTCCATTTTTAATTAGTGGTTGAGAGACCTGAGCTGAAGGAGTTAAAGATTTGTTATTAATAACTATTCTCTAAAAATGAACTACATAGCTGGAAACAAGTAAAATGCTGTACTTGTTTACAATAGCAAATGTATTTGAGAGAAGAAAATCTGTAATGTTGGTGTTTCTGTGTTCCATGTCACCATCAAGCCTAGAGCACTCATGTCCTGGTACATGTGGTCATCGATCAATGACTGCATTAACCATACTTCTTTTTCTATGGCTCTCTTTGACAACCTATCATCTGTTTGTGAAAGTCAAGGAGGCAGCAAGTTCCATGCCATCATAATTGGTTCTGATCAGTTATTCACAGTTTGAAATTTGAATGGTGAATGTGCTCTCCTATCCTTGAAACTCACACAACCCTAAGTACAGCCAAAAGGTAGAGATACTCCATGGGGCTTCAGTAAAATGGTCCCTGAGAACCAATGCATTATCTTGGTTTCATATCACACTTCCCTCTTGTATTTAATTGTTGTATTTATGCAAGGTTTAACATATTTTCAAAATGCTCCTTTTCTGCATCCATGTTGTCATTGTAATTTGTTGTCTATTCACCTTTTTCCAACATTTGCATCACTGCCTAGGCTGTTTCTATGTAATACAATTTGCCACTGTGTTAGTATTATGGTTCTTGGTGCTTGTTTTGAGCTTCTGAGTCTCTTTGTATATTTTGAACCCAATATTTGTGCACTGTGCTGACTTATATGATCCATTTATCCTTCCATTTCTCTGTTGGACCTGCTTAATTTATCCTCCAACAGTCTTATTTTATTTAATTTCTCAATTTTCCCATTTCCCCCACAATTTGTTTCTTGTTTCCTCCTTTATTTTTTGTAATATGTACTCTTTGTTCATTCTGTATTTTATATACTATGTATTTATAAATAAAAAAGTGGATCCTAACTTTCAAGGTCAGCCAGTTATATCAGTCAGTATGAAATGCTGTGTTGGGTTGATTTCACATAGATAAATAGCTTGACAAATTGTTGAAGGTGTTCCACAGTCAAGGCTCTGGATGACTAATATATCTCACGAGGTATGTAGTTTTGCTTGCTGGAAGTTGTTCCAAATTTATAAAAATACTGTTGTAAGCTGTGTGGAAGAGTCAAGCCACAGGATATATTCTGCTGAAATTAATGGTTAGGACATAGAAACAAACAGGGACCTGGTCTTTTACAGGTATTTTCTGAAAGTGGGTGAGAAGGAGTATATAAAATAATTTCTTCAGGATAAAAGGTGAGAAACTAGAGAAATGTGGTGTAGCAGGATGGGAAGAAGAAGTGAGAAGGAGAGTGAACAACACGAAGGAGTGGATGAACATTTACCCTTACTTTGCATTACAGAGAAGGGAAAACAACTTTAAAAGATTTTCTTGTGCAGGCTATTTCTTCCCAAGATGCCCTGAAGGCCTTCTAACTTTCACAGATGACAGTGAGAGAAGAAAGTCTCCAGAATTGTGCCCAACTTTTTCAGAAAGCTCAATAAAAATAATGAACAGCATTATCTTGCCCTTTGTAAAGTGCTATTAAATACATCACAGCAAATGTCTTTGGCTTTCCAACACATACACAGTTCTGTTGATAACCCAGTGCACCTCTATTCACAGGATATCCACCAAGACCTCTGTAAAACCAGTAGAAGCAGAATCATTTAGGCCAAAATAGTAATAGGAATGCAATGGTAACAACAGGAGACCACACTGACCTTAAACATGAATTTGTGCAATTTATCCTTTATTCTCAAGTCAGAAAAAGAGAAGTAAATAAGCTAAGAGGGTTTCTCTGTATCTGTTACTGTTCATGTTACTGGCTCTACATTTGCTTAGCTAGTGGCATAGTTACTCTCTGATTAAAACATATATAAGGCAGAGATGCCTGAACTGATCACATCAGTGATCTACATCAGTTTTTCGGTATTCTGTTATCAACATTAGGAGAAATAATTCTTTTTTTAAAAAAGAAGGCTGAAGCTCAGAGCCTATTGAAAGTCAAGACTGTATCAAGTACCTATTATGTCCCCAAATATATGGTCAATTTTTTAATTCTTCAGCCAAATTGCAGAGATCCCTCTTCACTGTTTTCGAAGTCAGCATGAAGAGAAGAGGTTTCTGGTGATCCAGCTCAATTCCTATTGGTGCCAATGGGAGTCTCTTCACTGCTTCAGTGGGAATATGATAGTACCTTATTAGAAGGTACTATCCTTTCTTCTCCTTGTTGGAATCATATCCATGGCTTGTTTGTCATGTTTTGAATGTAAATGGATCAGTTGTGTGAGAGAGAGATATGGGGAGACCGACAGTGGCAGGGTATAGCTTGCGTTTCCCAACTGTGAAATACAGACCTTGAAATATCTTTGCTTCCAGTGAATATTTTTCCTCCAAAAAAGCATGATGAACCACCACAACTTTTAAAAGAATTTCCTAAAAAAAATATACATCATTCATGAAAGAGCAGAAGTGCATTGGGTGTGAAGGCTTGCAGTCCAAATATCTACTGATAATACAGGAATAAAATGTACAACAAATACTGTAGCAGTTTTAACTAGAAGCATCATCTGTTAATTACTGATAAATGTTTTTTGGTATTCAGCAATTAGTTTGGCATCCAGAAAACAAAAAACATACTGAATATTCTGTATGATGTTACATTGGATTGTTTCCAATGTTACGGTTTTGAGCCATGGCTGCAGAGTGTCTCAATAAAATGTGACAACACATTTGGTATTAGTTTGGGGGTTTTGAGCTTTTTATTTGTTTTGATGCCAAACATATCAGCTGTTAATTTAGGTAGGCACTATCCCACCTCTTTTGCATTAAAAAAAAAAAAAAAAGGGAAGCAGTACAGGAAGAATTAAAAAAGAAAAAAGGAAAAAAACTCTTTTCTCAAATTTACAGGGAACCGAATGTTCGAAGATTGCTTTCCTGTAATTTGCTTTCCTGTAATTTTACCTTTCCCTTCTCCTGTTCTTTTGTTAAATGTAACAATTAAAGCACTTATTCTTTTCTAGCTGTTACCTGGATGCTCTGGTGCTCCTTGAACATGTGACTGCATTGGTGCCTTGAACTTAATTACCAGAAAAAATAGTTAAGAAGTAGCCCTCAGGGAAAAAAAAAAAAAAAAAGGAAAAGGAAAAGGAAAAAAACCCAAAAGCACATTCCATAGAATCTCACTGTTTTACAGGGTTAACTTGAGAGAAATGTTGTGTATGGTTAGTCTTGAGGCTGAAAGGCAATAGTTTTAAGCTCTTTATTTTGAACTTCTTCTTTTCTTTTGTTATGCAAAACATCTGTTATGAGAGACTGCTTGAATTCTGAACACCTACTTTCAGCAACATAAATATGAGACCAAAAGATCTGACCTGCTTAGATGAATGACTGGTTTAATCCATTACAGCAGTTCCTAAGTTCTAGGCAATAATTCTAAGACACCGAGGCAGCTATTTGCCAGAAACAGTCATATGCGGAGGACATAAGGTCCTTCAACCAAAAGCCAACCAATAATGTAGGAATGAAATATAGATAGATATAAAAAAGTCAAAATAAGCTTCCCTCTAATCAGGTCATAAAAATGGAGAGGAATATCCCACAGGCAAGCCCCCACCAAAGCCTCTTTGTAAAGGACAACAGCTTCATGGCTCCTGCTCATAGCATCAGGGAATGATGGTTTAGTAAATAATTTTTATAAGGCAGAGTCAAAAATAACAATTAGAATTGGATGAATTATGGAAAATATTATCTCTAAATACTGACTTGAATTTTTAAATATTTTTACTCAGGGAACACTTATTCCCCTATAATGTTTGCTATCAAGAATTATCCCACTGATACATTTTAACTGTACACATATGTGTGAGGTGAAAAAAGGATTTCAAGGGGAATTTTTGGATTTCATTAATCAGAAAGTAAAAAACAGTATCATGTGACTTGTCTTACAACACAGTAATCTACTTTTATGGGACCAAAACCATTCTGAAGGTTACTTCACTGAATCAATATATTATTGGAAATCAAGAGCTACCCATGAGCCTTTTATAGGTAAAAGAAGGGTCTGAATTTGTGAAATAGTTTCTTTCTTGTTAATTACCCACTAGACATTCGCTTAAAATTACTTCTTAGACAAAGAAAGTCCTATGGCACTTTTACCTGAATTGAGTCGTTTTACTGTCTTACTTTCATACTCATGTCCATCCTTAGCTCACAACATTAATATTTTCTTAACTTCCAAGGAAACTAAAATTAATGTTTCAATTGAAATAATTTACAACTGTAAAAGTAGCAACATAAGAGTAAGAAATGAAAATAATTAGTAGAGATGGGCAAACCTCAAAAGGTTCAGAAGAGTAGTTCTGAAGAGTATTAAAAATCTAACAGAACATGGGCCCTATTAGAAACTTTTTCCCCTGAACTTCAGTTTCTCATTGCTTAAAAATAATCTCACATGTACTTCAAAGGCAGAGATGCTGCAGATTTCTCCGTAGTATTTTCTGGCTTGTGAGTCTTTGAAACTCCAGTAAGAGTCGCTTACATCAGAGAGAAAGTTGTTCTACGTTAAAAAAAAAACAAAAAACAAAAAACACCAAAATAAACACTCAACACCAAAACCAAAAGCCTGCTTCTTTCTGATTTGATAGAATAATTTTGTTTCAGGTATTGCAGGTAGTTTGATTTCATGAAATCTCTGTGAAGAAAAATTTTAATATGGATACAGCAAGCAGATGAGAGAATGCCACTGTAAAGCCCTAATGAGCTGTACTGTGTTACCTAACTAAGTTAGAAAGTATTGAGTATCAGTGCATCTGCAACAACAGGCATGTTATTTTGAAATGTTCCCATTTTCTTTTTTTTTTTTTTCCCATAGTTATGCATCTCATTTTCCACAAAGGAGAGTGCTTAATCCCTAGAGAGAGTTCACCGACTTTTGATAAGAAATCTTTCTCCTGAGTTTCAAGTGTGCTATCATGTATCACCTAGCTTCAGTGTTGTTATTTCTGCATTTCAGAATGGTGGAGGTTGGAAGGGACTTGGATATCATCTGGTCCAACTCCACTAGGTTCACCTAGAACAGGTTGCACAGGATAGTGTCCAGGTAGACTTTGAATACCTGAAGATAAATAGACTCCACAACCTCTCTGGGCAGTCTGTTCCAGCGCTCTGTCTCCTCTATGTAAAGAAGTTTTTCCTCATATTCAGATCTAGTGTTTCAGTTTGTGCCCAATGTCCCTTGTCCTTGTTGTTGGACACCACTGAGGAGAGTCTGGCTCTGTCCTCTTGACACCTTCTCTTCAGATACTTACAGAAATTGATGAGGTCCCCTCTCAGTCATCTTACTGAGGCTGAACAGGCCCAACTCTCTCAGCCTTTCCTAAGACAGGTCTCCAGTTCTCTCATCATCTTTGTAGCCCTTCACTGGACCCTCTCGTCTAGTTCCTTTTTTAAATTCAACCGAGGAACTCCAGACTAGACCCAGCACTCTGTATGTGTCCTCACCAGAGCTGAGCAGAAGGGGAGGATTGATAACCTTCCTCAAGCTGCTGGCCACACTCTTCCTAATTGCACATCAGGGTTCCATTTACCTCGTTGGCACACGGGCACTTTGGCAGCTTGTTGCTCACCGGGACTCTCAGGTGCTTCTCCCCAGACTGGTTTTCCAGCCAGTCAACCCTTAACTGGATCCTGGGGTTATACCTCTCTGGGGACACTTCCAACTTTCCATCTTCTTTTTCCTAAGACACAATGTCATCAAGCATTTTCATGCTACCACTCATTTTAAAAGTGCCTCTCCTTATTTTTCAAGTCCAATTGTGTCTCTCCCAGCATGCAAAAGATATGTATAAAACCAATGTAAATCAGATACGGAAAAACACGGGATTGCTGTTCTTCCACCAGTGAGACAATGTAGAATAGGATAACAGAATAACAGGCAAATAAAACTCATCTTCTGTCTCTGTTCTTACCATCCAGTAAACAATTCACTACATTTTTATAATCTTCCTCAGCTTGTATGAATCCTTGAGTGATTCAGAAAAGCTACATTGCTTTGTAAATAGTATTTGGATCTTTCCCCTCACTAGTCCTTTCATATTCTCTTTGTACAGTGGAGATTCATTAACGAGTATTTCTTAAAATTCTGGAAATTTTACATGAAATATGTTGATAGACATTAGAATAGCCTTACAGTTTGTTTTTCTGATATTTCTCTCTCTAAAACCTAGGCTTAAAGTAGTTCTTTAGTTTTTGTTCTAGAAATAGGCTCTCATTCTTCAGGAAAAGACAAAGGTAGAATAGTGTATTTAAGTGCTACAAGATAAACCTCTGAAAAGACCAAGGAAAGATTTGAAAAGTGAGGAAAGCTACCCAAAAAGTACTGAGAGATTAAAGACTGTCCAACTTCAGCAGCATGGGCAGCATTTCCATTAATAAATTCCGATTCCCTGTAAATATATTACATACAGTTGCAGAATTTGTAGTAAGAGACTAAAAATCTTTTCTTGGAGAGAAAGTTACACAAATCTTAAATGACACTAAGAAGAATTCTAGCATAGTTATCTGTAGGAACACATGCGCTAGTAAATTGTATTTTATAGTGTTACTGTTTCATCTATAAGGTTAAGGCTAAAGATCTAACCAGGTGCTTTTCTTTCACCTTCCAACAAACTGCCTAAATACTTTCATTGTAAACTACACTAGACACCCAGTAAAACATTGCTGGCCAAACAGTTTTCTAAGTCAAAGGTTAATATCTAGTCATATTGTAACTAGAATGCCAGATGAATACCACTGTAACAGAAATTATTAACAGAAGAATCATCTGTGCTCTTAGGGTTGGGTTGTCACACTGTGATTCCTACTCTTGCACATTCCAGTGCTGGAAAACAAAAGGGACAGTATAGGTCTCCAGTAACTTCAGTAGATAAAATCTCTAAGGAAATAAAAGTGCTTGACAAGAATGGTATTTCCCCAAGTTTTCTGTATTTATTGGAATAGGACTACACAAACTACTAAATGTTTAGGAAATATATGGTCTATTATACTGCCTAGAATAGGCTATTTTAATGCTTAATCAAAGTGTGAGCCACGGGCTGTTGTCTTTGCTTTTTGAAACTGGTTCAACTGGGAGTTTTCATTTCCATCAATAATCAGCTTTTTAATGCATAAAATGCTAATATTCTATTGCCATACCTCATAGCTTAAAGGGGATCATAATCAACAAGCAGGAGAGCCAGTATTTATCAGCTGAGTGTGATGGAACATTACCTAATAAACAATAATATACAGATAATAAGAAATAAAAATCAATATGCTGTCAAATAGGAAGCCAGTGCAATGCAGCTAGGCTGAAAAAAGATGAGTCTTTTTTGTTGAATCTGAGTGAATACCAAAGCAGTTGCATTCCAAATGAGTTAGAATTTATGGACATCATTCTGGGAGAGACCTATAAATAGAGAATCCTGTCTGGACAGTAAAATCTATAGATCATAAGTGTGCTGCTTTTTTGATCATTTAAAAGCAATCTATTGAAGGTATTTATATTGAGAGGAAAAGCTTTTTATAAGGAACTAGGATAATGCTGGTAGGACAGTGTTCACAATTCATATCCTCCTACACCCATGTGTCCATCCTTCTAAGTGGAAAATATACTCAGAGAGTTGTATAACAGCACTAAGTAAAGTAAACCCATAGATTACTGTCATCCTGCTCTAACCTATGAAAAATCAAAGTCATCTGGTAAAATATAGATGTACTCTATTAGGTGATTTCATTCCTAAGTAAAATGATAGTTCCTCTCATAAAGTACATCACTTTATCTAGATTTCAAGATTTTTTTAACCAAACTTTTAAATGGATGGAAAAAGTATAGTCAAAGCATGTTTTTTTTTTTTCTGGAAAATTCATTTATCTGCAGAAAAACAGTAAAATAGGTCCTACAGAAACAAAGCTTTTACTGTTTTTGGTTTTTTGTTGGTTTGGTTTGTTTTTTTTTCCCCCCTGAACTTAAAGACAATAACAAATAATAGTTGTCATAAAATACAGAAAAAAATTTTTTGTAATAGTTTTGAAATTAGACTAGTAGAAAAAAGTATTTATCAAGAATGACTAAGGGAGAAAAAATTTGTTCTCCTTCACCCTCTCTTTCCTAGTATCTCACCTTTTTTCACCGGAAAAAACCCCAAACCTTAATGGGACCAAACTTTCACAATTGGAGGATTCCACGTGAGCTTTCTTCTATATATTCCCACAGGAGATGTTTTTATGACTGGCCTCACTGGATCTGTGAATCCACATATCAAAGCCTAGTTTTCTTTCAAGAAATATTGCACTTTATATATATATATATATGCTTGTTAAGATTTAAAGCCTTTCTTCAGTGTAAATATCAAGACTGCAGAATATCAAATTCTGCAGAACACTCTTTTTTCCCCTGAAATGACAGTGCTTCCTCCCAAGAAAGAGAGCAAGGATATAGAGCGTGGACGCCTTTTCTATAAGCTTTGAATTCGCTTAATGGTTTTCAGCCTCCCACAGAGCGGAGGTGATTTGTTTGAGGGGGTATACTTTTTAGCCCTCATAAAAGGTATAGAAAAGTGAGTGTAATGTGAATAACTACTTCTGATGAGCAATTTAGTTATAGGAATCATCTCATTAAACCGGGCCAACACCACAGGACTTACAGACAGACACTGTATAGATGCCAAATGACAGTTTTTACAAGCAAATATATAATTCAGATTAGGCACTTAGTTGGAATATGTATTTGTATATATATGTCTGTTCAATAGTCTCTGCTTTGGAAATCTTTGTGTTGATTAGGTGATAGCACCTTCAACTGGCCAAGAAGACAAGCCACTAAGGTTGCTAAATATGATCATAATGGAAATGACCTTACTGGCAAGTGCTTATATTGAATATGTTATTCTGATCATTTTGCTCTATGTGCTTCTCAATCACCTATGCAATGTAACATGATTAAAAGAGTTTAAATACAGAATAAATTTTATATATATGCTAGTGACATGCCACTGTATTAGTAACTTAAAAAAATAACACTATCTAACTGATCTTACCTGTAACGAGAAAGTATAAACAATAAACAGGAAAAAGTCAGAAATTCAGTCCATTTTCCTAAATGTATTTTCAAATTATTTTCTCAAGGACTGAGGCACTTAGAATGCCTAAATAGGTACCAAATCAAAGATATCATTAAATATACCCTGTAGTGATAAAGAAGAACACCAGGTTATTTTCACTAGGAGTTGGTTCAAGATGTGGTAATTGGAAATGAAAGAAAACATCACCAAATTCAGGATACATGGACTTTTTTTAATTATCATTATTATTATCTACTTGCTTTTTCTCTGTCTTCCTGCTTCTCTTCCTGTTTCTCTCTTTCTTGTTTTTTCTCTTTTCATATGCTGTGACATTGAGTTAAGTTCTACAAAACTTCATGGAGGTCTCAAGCAGTTCTGGTGATTTATCCTGTAGAGTTACACTAATAAAGTCAGGGAAGAAAAGTACAGGCAAAGGGGAAAAGATAGTCTAAGGTTTATATGCATACTTTATGCATATGTTTGTTACCAAGAAGACAGTATAAAACAAGGAAAGAGGTAGACATTAGTTCATTGTATAGGGATTTGAGATAGCATTTGCAGCATCATTTACACTTATTTTTTCTTGGAAGTTGTCACCTTATGTCTCTATACCTCAATTTCTCCACTCTGTATGAGTAATGACACTGCAGACTTCCTTTTCCCATGAAGTACTTTAAATTCTCTTTTGAAAAATAACAACTAAGTGATATTTTCTATATATTATACCTAATGCATTTTTTGACTTCTATTTGCTAGAATAGTGATAATTTGTTAAAGAAAGAAATGTATAGGTTTGGTATTGTTAAGCTAATTAGTATTTTTTTGTCTTTTCTTGAGGGAGAAAGCCTTAATATCCTTTAAATATCATGTCCAGGAAGACAGCATACTAAAAGAGCATTGTACAATTCAGTACTCAATCTGCTAGTGATAAAATTTGACTTTGTATGCTCAGTTCCAAAGTTCATATTCAGGGATGTTCATTTGTGTACTTAAGCCAGCTAGAATATGAAAGCACTGTTTATTTTCAAAACCAAAACAACTTTTCTAAAACAGGTATATTTCCAGTACAAAAGGATGGTATGACAACTTCGAAATATATTAGTGGAATATATATAGGTCCAGGCTGCCAAAAAAAAAAAAAAAATTACTAAGAAGTTAACAAAAGAGGGTAAGATTATTCTTCTGCAGAAGCTTATGCCTCAATCATAGGAGGCCATTCTTCACCCTGTGCCACAGGAAGAGAGAAAGTGTGAGCAGCAACCTAACATGGGGAGGCTTCATGTACCCTGTGTATGTGCTTACTTCTTTTCAATGACTTTGAGGAAGTCTAAGCAGTTAGTTGGCTAATGCAGATATGAGGTTTGAATACAGTGAATATTTCTTTGAGTTTGCACTCTGAATTATGCCTGAAGGACTTACTTGTCTTCACTATCTATACTGGGAGTGGAGACTAGCCTCCTAAATTAGGTGTGGATGTGTTGGTGCTGTTAATGACTTTCACAGTTTCAAGACAAATTTGCTACTGGGTATATTTTCAAGTAGCAGGTGATAAGATATATACATGGAAAGACACAACCTTCTATTACTATTAAATCCTACTACTAGAAATTGGGACTCTCAGACACTTCTTTAGCTGTTTACCAATATTTGCTCTTACCTAAGTGAAAAAAAGCAAAGCCTAGCAGTAGCTTTGCTCGTTGTCTTAGAGAACAGGCAGTCCATCTGAAGAGATTTGACAATGATAATTTATTCTGTGGCCTGTACACTTGCATAGATACGTGTTCATTAGAGAAGGAAAAGAACTATAATTTTAAAATAGTTGTAAAAGATCATCTACTTCATCACGTTGATAAAAGCTCCTTTTGAGATTTGCTGAAAAAACTGTCATCACGTAAGAATTAACATCATTGCTCAGAATTGATTTTTCTTAAAACAGAAAGAGTGCCCATATAGTAAAGAACTTCAGTATGACATGTATGGCAGCTGTGTTCCTTAATGAGAACACAGTTGGATTTTAAAGCTTGACATTAAAAAAAACCAACCAAACAAACAAAAAAAAGCATTTAATCTTGATCTTGCTCTACCAGGTTTCCTTCAGAAAATTTCTTTTCTAGAATTGATTACTACAAGATGCCACTCTCGTTTTCTGATTAAATTGCCTGATATCAATCAACAAATCTCTCTGTAGAGTATAGTATCAATCATAGGAAGTGAAGGTGGCAATCCAACCCCACATTATAGCTTGATTTTGTGAGATATTCAACATCTTCAAATTATACTGACACTAATGATAATAAAGTATGTTAAACCTTTGACAGCTGTGTTCAGTTCTTTTCAAAGCTGTATGTTCTTCCCAAGTATTATTTTTCAATGTTTATAATTAATGTAAGAAATAGGATGGAATCAAAATATGAAAAATATGTTAATGTAACAGGGCTCTTTCTTTCTTTCTTTCTTTCTTTCTTTTTCTTTCTTTCTTTTTCTTTTCTTTCTTTCTTTTTCCTTTCTTTCTTTTTCCTTTCTTTTTTTTTCTTTCTTTTTCTTTCTTTCTTTCTTTCTTTCTTTCTTTCTTTCTTTCTTTTTTTCTTTCTTTTCTTTCTTTTCTTTCTTTCTCTTTCCTCTTCCTTCCTTCGTTCCTTCCTTCCATCTACGTGTAAATATACCTCCATCTATCTCTCTCTCCATTTAGCTTTCTGTATTTATGGTAGCAGGGGTACAAAATTTTGCAGATCAGAACTCAGGGTATAAATTAATAAATTATTACATTCAACTTAGTTTTAATTATGCTGTAAACTTCAGTGGAATGAGAGAGGAAACACTAAAGGTAGACTTTTTGCAGACATGTAAAGCATATTGTAACAGCATTAATTCCTCAGTAGAATCTCTTAAAATTTTTTAAAACAAGTCGATTCCATTATTCTTCTCATAACTATCTTTATCTATGTATGAGATGCAAAATATGATAATAAATCTTAGAACAGGTTATTACAGCTAAGTTGGTATTGATCACAAGGAGTGAAATTGCTATATTACATGTTGTAAAACTTATTCATATCCCACAAAAATATTACATTAAAAGTATAATAAATTGCAATACTTTAATCACTTAGCAAATGATTTGACTCTTTCTGTTCAATTTATAGTACTATTTCAGTAGCACCTGCTTCATAAAATGTGCATATTACTGATACTACTCTGATGGCTTTTATAGGAACATTATTGGAATAATTTATGCAATTGCTCTTTTTAACTAATAATTCTTTTCTTCCCCTTTCCCAGATAGCTGCACTTTTACTTTTTCAAAATCTTTTCCATTATCTTGGATTATTTCTCCTTATGTTCACCATTGTCACTTTTTGAGCTAATGAAATATTTTTTCTACAGGTAAATTAATCTTTCATTAGAAAAAAATAGGCTTTAGTATTTCTACTACTTACCTTAATTATAAATCACAGAAATACAAGTATATAAAATATGAGTGTCTCTGAGATTACACTTCTGTTTCAGCTTTATGACACTACATCTTTTCTTTTTAATTAAGTTTTTATTGAATTTTCCATTGAAGAGTAACAAACAAACCACAAGATGTGGATTATGCGTAAACTGAAGCATTCTGCATTAGTCAAAGGGATAAAGAGTTCATACTTATTCAATACATATTTTTATCATAAAAGTTATAGATGGAATCCCTGCTTTAAAAAAACCAGGATATGATCTGTTCCACAATGTGCCCTTAAAATCTTGATCTCTCATCTGTATTCTGAGGCATAGGAGCACCTGATGTGCAGAGAGCTGCATTCAGATTTGATCACGGCCTTCTAGAAAAATTTAAGCAACAAGAATACCATAAGTACCCTGGAGACCAGTTTAAGTAAGATTATGCTGAAATCCACAGACCAAATAGCAGACCCCAAAAAAGATCAAATTTGGCAGGACAGTACAAGACACTCTCCTGATCATGGATCTCTTAGAAAAGCAGAAGAGTATATTATTTTGAGTGAAAAGGATATTTGCTGTAATAATTTAATTCTATGCAAAATAAATATAAATATTAATGAAACATATATTTTTTAAATTAATAAAACACATACATTTAAATAATACAACTTACTTAGATTAAAAAAAATCTGAATATCTCTTTGTTCTTTCTTTTGCAGCAGGTTTTTTTTGGGGTGTGATGTAGACAACAGAGAGAAAAGAGAGAATGTGGTCATGTAAGTACATTTTCACCATAATTCACCTCTCAAAACACCTTCTCTTTAGAAATTATTATATAAAAAGCTGAAGTGCATGACATGTACAAAAAAAAAAAAAGGATTATAAATATGGCCTATTCAGATGCCCAAAAAGTCAAAAAGAATTGTTGTACAGGTGAGGCTTGATTTGCTCTGACCCCAGAACAGCCAACCACGGTTCAGTAATACATATTTTTCAATAAGCCAATTGCTTACTGGTTCTGGCCAAGACAGGATTAATTTTGTAGTAACCAGGAGGAGTAATGGCTGGGACTGGGAAGTTATCCTATGCCACCTCATGTCATTCCTGGGGAAGACAGTCTTCAGTTCAGGTGCAGTGTGGCATTGGTTCGCATATTCTGGGTTCCTGCGTGGTGATTTTTTTTCATCTTTCTTGTACATCCTCTTATTAATATTGTTGCTATTACCATCCATTTTTTGTTTCAATGCTGTTTCCAGTAAATTGTTCCTATCTCAGCCCGTGAGCTCTACTTTTTCTGCCTCCCCTTCTCTTCTCTGTCCTGCCACAGGTGGAAGGGGAGGAGGAAGCGAGGGAGCAGTGGATGATTTGGAGAGTCTCAGTGGGAGCACTAAATTGGGGAGTACCATTCCTAAATGGTGATGCCACTAGTGGACCTAAAGAGAGAAACTTTCTTCTTAGACTGCTAAGAAACAATGATAGGTACTGTGAACATGCATTTGTTATGAAAGGTAGAGACTTCTTGAAAATAAGGAGACATGATTGTACTCCTTACCAAGGAATTAAAATTATAATTTTGGGAAAGTGTCATCTTTGAAAAAATTACTCCTATAATGATTAGCTGCTATTATTTAATGTGATGGGATTATACAGAGATGAGAGAAAGATATTTTGGCCTACCTAATTCTTTTTGCTGACACCATTTAATTACATTTTTCACTATAACTATATGACTACCTCAGGTGTGGTAATGTTCTTTGCCTTGACACACAGGCATTTCTCTCACTGCATTTAATAACATAAAAGGAAGGAAGAAAACACACCAAGTAATTTAATCACACAGATTAGGCAGCCAAACTGGAGTAATTGAATAGTTCAATTAATCATGGGAAACTTGCAGAATATACTTCTGATGCTTAGTCTAGTTGTGGGGGAGACATGAACGAGAATTTGAGACCCACTAAAGGATAAAGCTTTTACTATTTAATTATTTAAAACAAGAACTGTTCAAGTGATTAATTTAGCATAAGTAAGAGATGCATATATTAGGAAGAATCCTGGTAACTGTGGCAGTATCTTACACATGTATTATAAGTTCATCTACTACTAAAACCAGGAAAAAGTTCTCATTTTAAACACAGTGTGAAATAAGCATTTCCGCTGCAGCATTAGCACTGTTCACGTGTTTAAAAATGCTGCATGGGTAAAGAGTCATCAAAAGGAGGACCAGTATAAACTGTAATACATTGCAGTGGTATGCTGGATGACAGTATTATAGATACGTTTGACTGAAAACACTGTAACTATATAATGCAGAAACTTATCTAAAGATGAATACATATGTACCATACTATTATCAACAAGTTAATGGACAAAATTAAACAAATAGATAAAATTAAATCAAATTAATGGAAAAATATTGTTCTAAATAGTACTGACAACAAACTTGGCTTTACATGGAAAAAAAATTGTGATAACAAATTGTGGTAGAGTCTCAGCAGTCCTCTTAGTTTGAAACAGAGCTGGACATAAAAAGATGGCAGGTATAGACCATAAGTAGTCTTTCAAAATATCAGTAATAAAATTTTAAAAATCTCTAAGGATATTGAGTTTTTGACTAATGTTTCTTTAAAAGAGACAGTTATCAATAAAGCAGCTTCAGTACAGTCTGAAGATTCTGCCTCAAGAAAAAGAGTTCAACAGCAGCTAATGAAAAATGGTGCTAGCAAAAATAATACATGAATCTGGTGGTAGAAAACCAGCAAGCAAGGGAATATCAGAAAATGAAAGACAATTGCACTTGTACCGAAAAAAGGAACTATTCCAAGCAGGGAGAAACATTGTGGGGGGAAAAAAAGAGAAAAAGACAGAAATCTTCTAAAAGTGAGAAAAGATAACAAAGTGAGTGTTCAGAGCAGGTGAGAGCTCTGAACAAGCTGTTCCCAATCTGAGTTATGAAAGAATGGAAAATGAACCAGATTCTAGTTTTAAAGTGCTATGACATCAGTGAATTTAGCTGGATTTATGCTGGTGTAAACGACCTTGACATCTGATTCATCAAAAAAAAAAAAAAATAATGCTGTTTTCCCTTTTTTTGTGACAGAAACAATAGCATCATCAAGACAGACAGTATGTGCAGCAAAAAGGCCACAGTTTAACAATTTAACACATTCAGAAAGTTATATCAAATATATCCTGATGTTAGTTAACTTTCTTTCCATAATTAACACGATATATCATTTTAAATGCTTTTCATTCTGTGTTGAGGGATTAATTGTTTGCACTTAACACTGGTTCCTTTGTACTGAACTGTCTGTATGTGCTAATAATCAGGTAGAAAATAGAGCTATCCACAGGGTCTAATCTTCTCTCACCTTCTTTTTTTTAGCAGAGTACCACTGACATTAGTGAATTTAGAGTGGATTTGATTTATAAGCATGCAATCAGAAAACAATGAAAATATAGTACCTTAAAGAAATTCTCAAGAAGATAGACTACATTGCTTCATGTGAAGAATTCAGGTGACAAAATTTGGAAACAGAACTGTAATTCAAAATGGGAGTCTTCTGACCATCTTGCCTAGAAGAAGATAATTTGGATGGTCACAGATTATAGAAAATGCAGGAATATGTTTTCCAGTTCAGACATTTTAAAGAGACACAATCAAAAGTGGCTCAATCTTTAATGCAAAGAATGGATGTTAATGATCAGTCTTTTCCAGAATTGTTTAAACCCTCTCTGGTCTACAGGAATTGTCAAGCACAGCTAAATAATAAGACTATGCCAGTTTTGACATTTTTAAAGGTGAATAGGTAGACCTTTACGCTACAGATAGCTCTGGCTCAGACTCTCACCTCTATTGTTGCAGATTGCAGTGTCAATTCTGACAACAGTTTTGATGACGGATGAGTGATGACAACTGATGATGAGGGCTATAGCTGGGATGGAAATTCAGCTGAGTCCTGTAACACTATTTAATTTAATCTAAGTAACTCGAATGTCTTAGACTTATGTACTATGATTAAGAGTTTTGTGAATTATGTGCTAGATGGGAGCTTGTTATTTTAAATTCCTTTTTTCCCCCAGACCAGTATCCAACCTGTATATTGTTTCCAATATCAAGGAAACTAACACAGTAAACATGACACTTCTCTGAATTTTGTCCTTTCCTTTCTGCTAAATTACATTACAAAATGTATTTCTGCTCCTTTACATTTTTCTGGTTATCAGTTTAGAACAGAAGGAGATAGAACCTTTGGGCCTGACTCTGCCTCAGTATAAATCATCAGAGTCCCATTGTCTCCATTACCACTATGCTGATTTATGGGGCTGATGATTAGACTCTTCTTTGTAGAATAGAGAACTAAAAGAGAATGTTCTGCTAGATTGTTACATGGAGACTTTAAAGCAGAGGGACCCATAATTTTGAATTTACTTTGAACTAAGGATTTCTTCTGTCTCTAATAGCAGATGATTCTCTAAGGGAGTTTACTTTCAGCAACATACTTGAAGTCTTCTACTTGGAAATTACCCTAATAAAGACCTGATGTGTTTGATCAGACAATGCAAAGAAAATAAACAGTAATATCACAAAAGAGGGTAAGAATTTACCTAGATTTTGTTCTGAAGCTTTAGCAAGTCTCTATGGAAAATACTTAGAAAGGTTTTTCATAGTCATTCATTATGACTTGTAATGAACAAACGAGATTGATTAGGAAAAACTAGAGTGGTAATTTTGGGGATTTATTTTGGGTTTTTTAGTTTGTTTGAGGGGATATTTTGTTGTTGTTTGTTTGTTTTACGTGAGTCCAATTTTTTAGATGTAAGTTGACTTTTTATAGAAGCATTTTTTCCCAATGTGCCTTTCTGGCGATTCATTATTTCAATTGGATAGCAACCAAAATTCATAACCTCAGTATGGTTGTTTTGTGCCTGGCTAATGTAGCTTGTTTCTTCCCACTGCTTGCTGTTGTACTCTCAAGATTTAATCCTTTATTTTGTTCTTATTAATCAGGAGAGTTTATAGCATCATAGTTACCATTTGAATTCTATTTCTAGATTATTCACTTATAAAAAAACAAATATGGCTTAACTAAAGCTTTAAACTATGCTAAACTATGGATACCAACTTTATTCATTACTGAATAAGAGAAGAAAATCAAGGTGTTATGTTTTCTTCGACTGTACAAAACTAACTGAAGGTCGATGAATTGCTTATCAGTCAATATCACATGATTCTGTCTTGAACATTTGTCTCTAGAAATATCTGGATATTATCAGAAAGAATTGTCTTCCCATCACAACTCTAAGAGCAATTTTGTCATACTAGCATGGTTTGTTTCTTAGCCTAGAAATCACTAAAAATAATATAACCTCTTGGTGTAGCTAGGAATTGACAGTATAACTAATCTGATGTTTCTAGGGATGTGACTTGATTTCAATCTACTGTTTGGTGCAAAAAATTTACAGCAAGATACTGTGATAATGAGAAAGGATGGGGAAAGAGGATGGGTAGGATACATACTCAAAAAAATGTTAAAACCAAACATCTTCCCTATTGGGAAGCCACCATAAACTTGGTGCCTGGAGCTGATGGTTATTCATCTCAAAGTCCAAGTCAAGACTTCAGTCTAAGTGGAACTGAAGTGGTAGGAAGTTCTGCTCAGTGTCCGGGTTGCTAAGCTCAAGGCCCATTCTCAGTTCAAATCACTCTGGATAAAGTTACAGATTGGGATTTAAGGATATTTCATCATTTCCCCTACATTTCATATTGCCAGATATAAACTGCAGAGAGCAGACAACCTTCTAAAAGAGAAGGGTAATGGAGGTTCTTTAATATTTCTGATGTTAAAAACATACCTGTCTTTTATATGCATAATTCTAAATAGCAAAAACTTCACAGAAAAAAACCCAAACAAAACACCACTTTTTTTTTATAGTGCCCATTGATTATTCTTGAAAATTTCAGCCTAGGAAAACTCATCTAATGAGGAAAAAAAAAAAAAAAAAGACTGATGAGCCTTAGAACTAAATTAAGCAGAAACCATTTGTTCCTTAATCATAGCTGCTTATTTTGTATAAAATGTCACATCTCCAGCAAGACACTACGGCAATTTTTTATGAAATCAAACACAAAATACATTCCTGTTTAATGTTTTCTGGCTATAACCCAATTTGTGGCTGCATATATCATCTAGATATGTCACTCTGTTTACCATATTGAAAAAGAAAAAGCAGGTAAATTAATCACACTGGATTTGAACTGTATGAAGTTTAAGTTATTTCCTTGCAAGCCAACACTCTGATGTGCTTAGGTGAGACATCTGATTCACTACTGGATAGAAATGGGGTTATGTGACTTCTAGGCTTCTTTACTGCTCTCCAAAACATTCATCAAGACAATTCTTTTGTACAAGGTGATTTACTACATAGTTCAGCTCTACATTTTGCTGAGTACAGCACCTGTGAAAACTTCCATCTCCTGTTGATAGCAGACAGGCTCCGCTTTGTACTGATGAAAAGGCTGGAGTGCTCCACCAGTCTGTTCCTCACCAGTGGCATTCTCAGATCTGATTATACTGCAAAACAAAGAGTGACTATGTGGAAATAACTCAGCAGGTAACCAGTGGAGCCAGCAAGTCCATGCAACAGTGCAGTGAGTAGTATTATGGTCCCTGCAGCAATACATCTGCCTGAAACTCTGCTTAAGTTGCCTGCTGAGGTGTAAAGCTGTGCTGAAGTAGCTATAGTGCTTCTGGGTCTGGAGGAGGCACCGCCTCAGGTTTCTATAAAATTTTGCACTGCTCTCTGTCACTGCATGATTTCGTAAGTGTTGAGGAGTACATTCAGTGCAGGCAGCTCAGTGTGCAGCTGCAGTGGGAGCTGCAGGTTGAGTTCTGGGGGGCAGGAGCACAGCCCTGAGCAAGAGGTCGTGAACTGCTGACCCTTTGCATAAAGGGCACTGGAGTCTGTGGCCCAGCCAGGGGACTGAACACTCAAGAGACACAGCAGGAGCTATGAATTAGATTTTCCCTCACTTAGACTGTGAGGGTGTAAAAGATCAGGGTTTCCTTTGTTCAGGGTCCATCCTTGGAAGCAGCCAGCTTGATCTGTTATTTTGTTATTGCACCATAATTAAATTATTTTAGGGCTTAAGATGACCAAGACTCTGCTGTGGGATACCTGGGGTCAAGATGGTAAGGAAACCAGGTCTGACCGTGTGAGTGTAGCTGCAAAGGGGCTTTAGCCAGCTCGAGCAGTGTGAGTGTGACTGCTAGAGTGACTCCTGCATGGTCAGACAGAGAAGTTTCTTTAACAAAAGTTCCCAAATATTAGTCCTTATTTTATTAAAATGCAGATAATGTCATGATTATTCTATATATTAATAAATAAACTGCTATATATATGTGTACCTTACACATGGAAGGTAGTAAGCAATATAGAAAAAGGTTTTCAAATAGCTAAAGAGACCTTAATACTGTCTATGAATTTTATTCCTTTTTAATGCCATGTAAATATTTACATTGAAAATTAATCTTATTCTTAAATGCTTACAAATTTACATTTTAAGAAAGTATTAGATTTTCATCTGTTTTTATTTTATCCCCTGTGGCATCATATACAGTAGATATGTAAAATGAGTATTGCTGGGGTTTTCCCCCCAGCTTCCTCCCTAATAAACATCACATTTCAAAATGCTCCAAACCTGTTCTAGTCCTCAAAGTTGCACAGGGAAGTGGCCTTTGCCTAAGGTAAAAGTAATCAGTATGGATAGCAGTAATAAGTGTAACTAAAGCAGAATATTCAGGTCTGAAGTTTTTGGAGGAGGAGTGATAGTGAAGGAATGTGCTTTGTAGGGTCCATTTTCCCTGGCACTGGTGTTTATCGGGAAAGAATGACTTTGTGGTGGTTCTCTCCAAGAACTGAGATTTGTAACAGCATCTTGGGCAGGGATGTCACTGTCTGGCAGGCAAGCATGAAACTTGTCATTCATCAACCCCCACCATCCAGCAGGGTGGAGGAGAGAATAGGAAAGCAAGAGTGAGAAACTTGTGGGTTGAATAAAGGCAGGGAAATCATTTGGCAAGGACTACTACAGACAAAACAGACTCAATCTGGGGAATTTAACTTCATTCATTGCCGATTAACATAAATATTTAATTAATGATTAGGGTATTGAGGGAAAAAATAACAAACCAAAAACCATTAAAACACCTGTTACCTTACTGACGCTCAGTCTTACTCTGAGATCCTCTTCTCCCTCTTTATTATTGTCACAGTTTGGAACAGGCTATGTATAGCACGGAGCGGATCCTGACTATTTTCCCATTAACATCACCCCTGCAGACTCACCCAGCCTGCCCTCTGCTCCCAAAACTTTGCTGCCTATGTGCAATACACACTCAGAGTTCTCCCTTCTGTACCTGAGACAAAATTATTGTCAAATTGAAGATGACTGTCAAAAGTGCTTTTTTAATTATCACTTATAATCTCGGATTGGTTTGTTTGTTTTTTTGGGGTTTTTTCCAGTTTTACCAACATTTTCATGCTTTCATTGGGCTGGATCATTACTTATAAAATAGAATTTTGTAGCCTGGTCTTAGTAAATACACAGACTATATGACAGTTAAAAGAAGAAGAAAAGTTTGTGATTTATAGGATTATTCTGTTTCATTCTTTCCCCCCAGTCTATCTCTCTTCTCTCAACTTATTTTCACATTTCTTGCCTTCAAAAGGCAACAAAGTCTTCCAACCCTCACAACATGCTAGCAGTTTGTACCTCTTGTACCTTATATCAGTTTCTAGCCAGCTCAGGAACTCTAGCTTACACTAGCATTTATTCTGAAGTTACAGCATTAATGATTACAGAATCACAGAATATTCTGAGTTAGAGGGGACCCACAAGGATCATCAAATCCAGCTTTTGAATAATGGCCTATACGGGGCTTGAGCTGATGCTGTACTGCAGTGTATTTGGACCACATGTGGAAAATTATCATACTTTGGATCAGTGCTACTTGTACTATATTTAAAAAAACACTACTGACAACTCTGTGGATTTAAAATAGATCATTTAGTTCAGCTTCTATGTTTCAATTATTTTATGTCAGTGAGTCTTTTCCCCCAAAATGACCCAAGATATTCACACTCTTACAAGAAGAATATAGAGCTCAGTATTTCAGACACAGTCTAATGTAACTCTTTTCCATATTTGTATATAAATTGTGTATTTGTGTGTATATATATAATTTCTATATTTTTGTATCTGCATTTGTTTTGAATAGGAACTAAAATGTAAATAACATTATATTTTCAGTGTTGTATTTGCTATATGCCAAAGTATTAAATTATTTTTGTGTTTTCCAGAGGTTAATGCTTCTTAGAATGTTTGAGCCTGTAATAAGACATTCAGAGAAAGAAACAAGTATGCAAGTGACAAAGGTAATTGTATGTATTTATTTTCTAACTTAGTCTTTTCAGTAACAGCTAGTTGATTAAAAAGATCCAATAATAGAATTTAAATATAAATATGGTAAAAATAATTTCTATATCAAATATTCCTATGTACATACCAATCACTAATCCTTAAAGAGTTTTAGCTTAATGAAATTGCTTTTAGATTGATTTTGGATTATTCATTTCACCCCAAGCATGTTCTTTGGGTTTTATTCTAAATCATGTTACTGAATCCAAGTGATTGAATCCAAACATTTGACATAACTTGATTTAAATGTTGTTGAACTGTAAATAAATCAAATAGCCTTTCCCTACTAACTAAATTGAATGTTGGTTTCAAGACTAAAATGGTAGAAGACAGTTATTTAAATATAAATTATTTTAAAACAGTCTTGAATTTCCATTCACACAACTAACTTGTGAATGGGAAGCATGAGATGTGTTGTTGTAGCAATTCTTAGAAATTGAACTGATGGTGTTTTCTAATCTTTACCTTCACTGTTCCTGTTTATAGTAGCTCTGGTTCTCAGTTCCTCATGCTTATGACTGCCTTACTTGAGATATTCGAGTTTAAATTCTCTGGACTGGGTGTCTGCCACATGATGATTGTTTTGATAAATATAATCTAATTGCTCATATAGTTCTGGGAATGTAATCAGGAAAAAATATATTACTTAGGCTATAGTCAGAACAACTTTTACAAGCTTACACTAAAAACTTCCTTGTCCTTTCCTTTGAAGGAGGAACAAAAAGTTTGGCAGTACATTAAGGTTCTGCCTTCAGTTTCATTGCTCCTATACAAACATTGAATCTTGAATAAATGTTATATGACTGTTAAATTTTTGTCAAATAAAAAATATAATCCATCTTCTCTGAGCCCAGTCTTACATGACTCTGGCACATAACTGTTCTTACAGGCACATATCCATGGGTTGTCTGGATATGAAACTGTCCAAGGCAGAAAGAGCTGGGCAGAACTTCCCAAGTTAGTCACTATTTAGATTTCCTCTGGACTGTTCAAGACATATACAAATAAACTGAAGAAAAAATTATCGGGCTTTTCTAAGAGAGGCCATGCTAGGCTTGGATAGCTTGAGAGAAAACCATTTTGACTTTGCTATGGAAAGCACAAGGAAGAGTTAGTATGGAACTAATAGTAGACTGGCACACAAGTGCGGTCTGATAAGGACTGGGATTGGCATAGGGGTAGCAGAAGCAAAGGTCCTGGGGAATTTGAATAGCAGCAATTGGTGGGGTGAATCACATTTAAGAAGAACCAGGAAGAGAAACTGTCCTGAGCTAGACAATGGCAGTCAAGTACCAGAAAGTGCCTGACACTACTCTGTGGCAACCAAGTGCCCAAGTTTTGTTCCAGAGGTGTAACCCCAAGAATACCACCAGCACGGATCAAAGCCAAAATCCTGACCTGGTCTCTCAGCTGGAAGTCCATATACTGACATTTCTGCAATACAGTAGCTGAAATTAGAGTTCTAATATGAAGCTGAGAATTACTTTATAGCTAGATTTGTAGTCTGTTGTAATTAATTTTGTTGAGCTGTCACAAAGCATCTTCGCAGACTTCAGATTCTTTAGAGCTTAATTAATATTTCTGACACTACAGTTAATTTTTCAAAGCTATCCACACTCTGTCTAACATAAGTGATTTTGGATATGAATAGTTTTTGAGTTTTCTACTACCATTGAAACTTCTGATCAAACTCACTGTTGCAGCATGTGAATGGACCTTTTCCTTTCTTTTAAAAGATGGAGGTAGCCTTACTTAAAGAAATTATTCTGAATGCATGTAGTTTTTATGATAAATTGATAGAAGAGTGTGTGAATTAGACAAAAGCATATGAGAGTTTGCTGGGGAATGTAGCTTTAGCGTGGACTTTGCTCAAGTCTTATAATGTGCATTTTCACTGAGGACTTAAGACACCATGTCTGCTCTGAGACTCCCAAATTCATGTAATGATGTGACAGTTCAGAAAAGATCAGTGTGAATCCATGCATCTAAATATGCCTCCAAAGAAATCCATCTATTTGGATTTGAAAGTAGCACTCAGAGGCAATATAGATCCAGGACAGCAATGCTAGACAATATGCTTTATCATTGCTTCATTCTGTGACTGCTTCAAGAATTGTGCTTTTGTAATAACTAAATTTCAAGCTATTTTTCTGCCTTCAAGGACCAGTCTTATCTACAACTCATTATTCACAGTTTGTTAAGATGTCAAGAAAAACCTTTGACTGTGGAAAATCCCTGGAGTGGTATCCTTTTTGCCCTGGAAGACCAGGACAGCATCAGTCACTCAGCCTTAATGATTACCAGGTAAGGTAAGGTGTGCATACTTTAGAGTCTCATTGGTTAAGGAGACAATAGCCAGTTCCTGGAGGCACAAGCAAGACCCCCAAGACTATGGTTTGAGCAAATAGAGCAAATAAGATTTTAAGGCATATAGGATCTTTTCTGTGGCTGTGTGGGTGATTAGCTGCTAGCTGTGCTCAATTTGCTGCATCTTAATGCTGTGTAAAGGCACATCTCTGCATTGTGTTAACTAGATGAATTGATAAAAATGAGACCATTGTGTTCACTTCTGCTTCAGACTGTGTTTCTTTAGCTGTAGTATTGGACAGACCTGTCATTAGTGATTATGGCACTTTGGTCCAATGCAGAATCTGCTAATATTATGGAGTAATGGTTGTCTTTTCAACTAGATAAACCAAGATTTGGTTAACTTTGATCAGACAGTGACCACATGATTATGAAACCAAGCTGGAAGCTGCATGAAAGCAGAGAAAGTGGAAAAATTAAATAGGAACTTAGGCTGAAGTTACTCTTTTGTAAAGAATAGTATATTTCATAGTGGTGAAAGAGTGATCTGGTTTAGGTATCTATGTGAAGTCTGTGCAGGGAGTATAGCTGTACATGCCCATGTCGAACTGGGTGAAGTGTCTGCAAAAGCTCTTAGTGGTGGTCTTGGAAAGGGAGGCATAATAATGTCTGTAATAAATCACTCTTCAGAATCACAGAATATGCTGAGTTGGAAGGTATCCACAAGTAACCCATGTCATCATAACATGCAGGAAGTGTATTTTTATGCACAGAAAAAGTGTTGCAGTACTGGATGCCAGTGATGTCAAAGGAAAATTAGGTACATGAAAGATACATTGAGGAGGAACTTGATGCCTCAGGGCTTTTTGATTTTTTAATTTTATAGATTGTAGAAGTTAATGTAGTTTTAGTGTAACAGCAAAGTAACTTCAGTAGCTTAATGTTTACACATACCAACCCCATCCTATATCAATCCCTCAANTTAACATAGCCTTGGGATATTCATGCAAACAGAGGCTATAATGTGTCTTGTTGTAAAGGATCTTTCAGTCACTGTAACTTGGCAGGCAGCCCACTGAATTCCCACTTTTCCCTGAACTACCTTGATAAGGAGATAATAGATACACATGCTCTGTGAGTTGGGAACAAAACCCAGAATTCATTCACTGGTGGGTTACATTTAGGATGGTTGTAGGTTGTTTATTTGTTCGCAGTACAAAGCCGTTAATAATTTCATGCACCAGGAAAAGTTATATTTACTAGAATTTTCAGGACCTATTTGGTTTAAGTGGATCACAGTCTAGATAACTTTTCTATAAAATTCATACTTCTTTCCATGTGTTCAAATGAAACTCATAATGCTGGGGGGGAGAAATATCTTTCCAACCTTTGAAAACATCAAAGGCATTGCTTTCTCCCTGATCTTTGAATATGAAAGTCCCAGTGAGAACTGCAAATAAAAAAAAAAAAAAAAAAAAAAAAAAAAAAAAAAAAAAAAAAAAAAAAAAAAAAAAAAGTCAGCAAACACTGGGACTAGCATTTGAGAATCTAGATTTGGACCGTGAAACAGAATGACAGCTACTGATGATTATTGATAAATTGAAACCCTCCATGTAAGAGAATTAAGATCATACAACTCTAAACAGACTTCAAAGGAAATAAAGCAGACCAGGAAAAAGGAATGACAACACTTCATTTTGTTCCCTTAGAAGTCCATGAATTTAACACACACACTGAGCAATTTATAACAGCTAAAGGCCACTATAACAAGAAGCTTACTTCTGAATCCTGATTGCTGGATTTGCTTTTTCTTTTCCATAAGACAAATCTTACTACTTCATATATGCTGCATAAGAAAGGAGCTACAACAACTTCCTATCATATTAGACTCAAATGGTGATTACATGGAAATTAGTGCAATCCCTTATTATTTGGAAATGAGAAGCCTCTATAATTTTTCTTAAAAGGGCTTTGAAATAGAGTGGCCTGTGTTTGTATACCATCATCTGAAACACTCTGAAAATAGATAGGTGTCTTGATTAGATGGCAGTAGCATTATTTGCAGCAAACAGATCTATTCATAAATAAAGAGGTTTCTACTGTTCATTAAGTGTAAGCAAAATTGTAAGGAAATGATTATGTCTTCCTGGAATATTTTCATTGCCTGGAATTATTCAACAGCTATTTTATATGAGTATATTTCAACCTATAGATTACTGAGAATTTTTTTGCTAAGAGTGTTTTACATTTACAATTTAAAGCTCAAACTGTTTAGATTAGATACATATGTCAGTGTTAAAATTCTGTTTAATAATTTTATGAAACTAGACCTCAGAATCAAGTTCCTGTGTAACTTTAAAAATAACTCACTTTAGGTATGGTCTAACAAAGAACATTGGAGAAGTGGATGACTTTCCTATTGTGTTTTGTATACAGGAGTGGTAGAATAAATTCCACAAAATGGCTCCTCGTAACAAAATGAGAGTACTTTGACACACTACTAAAATACACTGTTGCCTAAAAGAAAATAACTGTACAATGTATTTATAAGTAACTAATTTTCCTGCTAGATGGACTTTGTTAAACTGTGAATTTCAATTAGAAATAAAAGCTAAAAATATATTTAGAGGTAACCAATTAACAGTTTGTAGATCAGGTTTTTTTGGTTTTTGATTTTTTTTTCCCCTGAGGTTACTTATTTAACAACCTTGATTAATTTGCCTCTAGTTGTCAAAATGTAAGCTTTGTACAGTAATGTGTATGGACACAATCTTTCTAGTTCTTAAATAAGGATTCATTTTGCATTAGTTTGGTTATCCATCTGGAGTTCAGCTACATGGATAGCCATGATTAGTGCCCAGAAAGTGCAAAGTAAAAGCATATGAAAAGAAGTATTTCTTATTTTCATAAAAGGAAAGACAATGAAATTGCTTTCCTATGTCACTGATGGCTGAATGTTTTGACTATTTTGCCCACCACTTATGTTTCTGGAAATATCTGTAGACAAGCTCCAAAAAGGACTTGGGTGCCTAGGAGCATAGTGGAATAGAGTCTAATCCTTGTCTGTCCAGCCTCAGCACAATTTCAAAGTCAGCAGGTAGGTGTCCAAACGCTGGTGAAACCTGCTCTGATGAGTCTCCTAAGGTGGATGTCCCTGAGCACCTCCTGGGCTGGTGCACTGATGAGTCCTGGACCAATGTCAGCTGACTAAGCTTCCTGCTGCTGGTGTGGAAGCTCCTGGGGTGAGAAATGGAGATGAAAAATAGGGAAAAGAAGGAAGCCATCCTTTCTACCTTCTCCTCCTGCTCCCCTGCATACCTGCATGCAGTGCAATCTTCACATATATGCCAAACAGCTTGGAGACAGCTCCTAAACTGTCCAAATTTGTCTATCCTTGGACCTGAAGGCATTGATATGGTCACCTTGGGGTCCACAGTGTCCTTTTCAGCTCAGGTCGGGACAGACTCTCCTGCCCCAAGCTTTGTTCTCATTGTCTGGGGCATAGCCCTCCCTCCTGGAGGGACCATCACCTGCCCCACTCATGACATCCTGTGGGTGAGGACATGACCCTTGCCTGGACCACCCAGGCTCCTGACAGCCCATGGAGCACCCCTGCTTGCTCTGTGCCCTAATGTAGACTGCCAAAAAGAGGTGATTAATTATGTCTTGCTGAGTTTGGGCTACTGTGGATCCTGAAGGATTCCAAGTCCTAACTCAGAATATTAAAAATCTGTAAGTCTGGCTAGGGGCTGAAACCCTAGCTCTGGCTTAGGCCCACCATATAATGTGAACTCACCCAATGGTGAGGGTCTAAACAGGCCAGCACATCCTCTAGCAGGAACTGCTTTGTGTGGATTTGGGGCGTCAGGTGACAACAAGGATATACGTGAAGCTCTGGGGAGCTCCCAGATCCAACTGACTGCTTGAACCACCACCCTCCATTAATGAAGCTACATCACCTCAAACCCCTGGATATGGTGGCTGCAGCTGCAGTGTGTGAAAAGCCTCAGCATCCCCCAAGCCATCAGGTGTGTCCTCACAGGGGCACATGTTCTCAGGGGGACAAACCAGTCCTGAAGGGGGCACATCATGGAGAATGCTGTCTTTCTGGAATAAAACTGGATTTCAACGACTCAATTCTTTGCCCCATCAAGAATGGACATGTGCAAATACACTAGCTAGACACCTTAATTTTAAGATCAAAAAATAGAGCATGGGTAGAATTTAGAATGCAGCTTATCAGAGGTTTTCATTGTTATAACTTTGGATTTTCTCATCTCTCTCACTCTAGACAGCCCTTGGCACATCTCCAAAGAATGATCAGTCAGGTTCTTGATAAATAAAATGTATTATAGCAAAAAGACTTGATATAAAACTCTGATCACTTGACATAATACATCTAGTCAATATTGTTTTCCAACCAGCACATTTATCCAGGTAGTGAGAGTAATCTCTCTGAAGAATGAGCAGCTGAACACCAACTTCTTGGGTGTTTTTCCATATTTAGATGAATTCAGGAAAAAGTCCTCATACTTAAATGACAACAAAAAAGTCATTCTTATCCATGACTGTTCTGTCAGCAAGAGAGATCAGTTCCAAGAGTGAGGTTCTTAAAAAATAAATCATTCTTCCTTGGTAGTCTCTGCTGTTTTTAAAGATGAAAGACATGAAGTGTATTTTATGTCTTGCAGTAAGAGTGTAGGCATGATGTATCATGGGTATGTTGTCAGGAAATTGTAAGGGTTCAGTTGTGAAGAGGAGGTCTTTGGCTCTTTGCAGATCATGTGGGCTCAAGCTTCCATGTTGACCAAATAAATAGTGACATTAAAAACTGTGAGAAGAGAAGGAACAGCATTTTTCCACTTTTTCATAACATGTGAAGACGCGTGGGTGAGGCAGCGAAGAGCACAACCAGAGTCTGCACCCTCTGAATGCACTGCAAGAGAAAAAATAAATAAAAATGGTTGCAAACAGAGCTGGAAAGCCAGGGATAAGATTAAAATGCCATTGGAAAAAGCAACTCTGGGGAAAAAAAAGAAGTAATTTGGAGAACTGAACAAAATATATTTCACAGGAAGAAGGAACATGAAAAGAAGGAGCTAGAGGAACATTTAGGCAGATAATTTTGTAAACTACTATCTGCTATGACAGAATCACCAAGTGGGCACAGGTAAAAGATAGATTATAATCTAAATTAATTTCTTGGACAGATTCACTGATGAGTAACAGAAATGAAGATTAGTATTATGACCATACTCAGAAATTCACAACTGCTTTCTAGCATGAGGATTTTGGTACTAATTTGCTATGGCTGCACTGACAATGAGTGCCCTAGATAGGACTAGGACCACATGTTTTTGGCTTCTGTTCTCTTTCTGATTATGCCTAGGATAATGCAAACAAAATTTGCAGGGCAAATACTTTTAATAAGCCTTCCAAAATCCTTCATGTAGTACTTTTCAATGTTCTATAAGGGGACTGATCATATCTACATAGGTAAAAAAACCCAAATTAACGGAACTTCAGATATGGTCTATTAGCTGTTATATGACACAAAGAAATAAACAACTTACCTTCCTTGAATCACTCCATCCAATGGTAGTAGTTTATAAGCAGTTATTAATTTTTATTTGATTTTTTCAAAACAATACTGCAGTATAACTGTGGATTTATGAGTATATTGCTAAGTGTACTTGCTAGCTCCTGGGATTAAATGGAGAGAAAAGGGGAGTGTGTTGTTGACCTAACAATAAACAAATGTATCCAACAGGTTTCTAAAGATACAGTTAATTGTTCTAAGTACAGATTTTCTAGACACTGGCATATATTTTCATCAAGTCACTGTTTCATAATTAGATGTGACAACCAGCCCAGGGAGTCTCACCACAAAATTCAGGAGCCGGAGAGTAACAGACAATATTGTCAAAATTCTACGGACAGGCAATGCCTGCAGTTTTGTGCAGACCTACTTTTGCTGTTTTTCATGATGGTTTTAGAACAGCATGTGTACAGAGTTTGATCAGTGAAGACTTACTCTAAGTACTGGTGTATTTGATATGCTGGCCTTACTCCATCTGCAACAGAAATATCACAGTAATTGTGTAACTACAGCATGGCTTTTTGTATTTGTGGAATTAAGTGCTAAGCCTTTCCACAGTTACTTCCCATAATTACATGCAATAACCCTTGCTCTTTTCTTCTCTGCTATATACAGAGTAATATTTTCAACCTGGGGAGCCAATACCTGTTTATCAATACCCAAAACTGCAGCACAAAGCCCTGGTTCACTACAGGGCTAAACACTAGCATTGGTGTGACCAGTCAGATCTCAGATGCTACTGCTGCTTTGGACTTTTCCACAAAGGAGATGTCATCTTCCCAGCAAACCTTTCCTATCACATTGAAATAGAAATGTCCAGACTGAGGAGAATTCATCTGTTGTGTCTCACCACTCTTGTCCCCGTCTTCTCCACCATGTGTAACTGGTATCCTAGAAATCATTTGGACTGACGCTCCTAAGCAAGAAATTTATTTTTGTTTGGTGTGTCATAGTAAAGAAAAAATGCACATGTATAAAGCAGTGTATAACAAAGGAAGAGAGGAAGAAAATCAGACTGGTTTTCCATAAGGTTGACCATTCCCAGTTTCAGTGTTTGCTCCTCTTTCAGCAGTCTTACATAAAGATGAAGACATGTATTTTTTTTCAAAGAAATGGAAGAAAAGCTGTGTACATTCTCACCTGTGTGAGAATGGGTCAGCAAATACTGGAGAAGCAAGGAGAAAACCTTCACTAGTGACTGCAACAGTCACAAATACAGGAATTCCTTCCTGGATCAACAAATGTACAGGTGTGTGTATAGACTATAAAAAAGTTATTATTTTTTCCTGCAGAATTAGATGCTATAGTTTTACATAGAAAAGTTTATAGAAACTTGAATGCTATAGATTACAATAAAATCCACAATGAAATTACTTAGTGTTCTGTTAGCTCCTTTCAAACTGAGTTACGTTCAATACAGGTGATTTTAACAATATGAAGAAATAGAAATTTTTGCTCATCTGACCAACTTGCACAGGATTTAAGTATCAGATAACCATGGTATGGCTTTGTTCATATAAAAATCACTGCAGCTTTAGTCTGAAGAACTGTTACAAACAGAATGCATTAATAAGCTATGCATGTGACTGATTTATTAGTTTCCTATAGCATTTATGTCATCTACATATAAAACTACATGAAAGTATTCCTAACCTATTAAGGGAACTGTTATGTAAAGTTCCTTTTTTTAATCTGCTAATTAGTGATTTTTAAAATGCTTTTCTGTTAAGACTAATTCTGCCTTCAGGCCTAATCACCTATGTTTCTGATGTTTTCTCTAAATTTAAAAAAAAAATGAAGAAGAGAAGCCAGCAGTGTTTATACCATAGGAATTCAGAAGCAATTCTGGTGCATTGTTTAGGAGAAAAATAGATCTAATAACTTACCTGATGTCTTCTAATATATTTCTGTTCCTAAATGCCTGATATATCAAATATATTTTGCATTTATTTGTAATAGAGGCTGTAGAAAATAGAGCTATGAGAGACTTGTGCATTGGGAGTATATTAGTTTTTCTAATTTATGTAATTTTAAAACTGATTTCACTCATAATTCCTAATTCACTGTTGGTAGTCAATTAGCTCTTACGCTAAGTGGGACGTTCTGGTTCATCCAGGGAGATGAAGTTGCCTATAATATGGTATTGATTTATTTGAAATGCAATTTTCATTGTAAAATGCACACAGTGTGAAGATATTATGCAGCTGTAGGAACACTAGATGACAATAGCACAGGAAGACAATGTGAATATTGTATTAAAAAAAATATTGTAAGAGGCAAGGAGAAAAAAAAAACAAAACTCCCTTTATGGGGAGGATGCTAAACAACTTTTCCCTTGACCAATCTGTCTCTTAGTGAGCTTGCTGAGATTTGTATGTGCATCCTGTGCACACAAGAATCAAAGGAATTACAGCTAGAAGAACTAGTGCTGACAAAATAAGAACCAACCTGAACTCTAAATCTAAAATTCAAAACAGACTTGGAAAAAAATACTTTAGATAACTGAGAGAACAATTCATTATTCTTTATCCTGGATGCGCTGATTTTAGTTGGAGTCAGAAGCAAAAATATTTTTGTGCCAGTCTATCAGTTGTTGCTTTTCTGAACTGAACCAGCAAGTTTCCCAGTGAAGCCCAAATGTCTTTTAACACAATTTGTAACAGAGCTGTTTGAACAATGAACCCTGTAGGAAGGTGACCTCTATTTAGCCCTTGGATGGTTAGGAATGCTGGACAAGAGTAGTAATGTTTTCTGCAGAGAAACAGAGAAATCAGTTCTCTTACACAACAGTAAATGTTCCTCAAAGGAGGTATAGTGGAAATAGGGTCTTATTCAATCCTTTCTCAAAAAGGGTTGTTACAGTCTGCTTAAATGTTGCAGAAAGAACTTCAGATTCCAGTATTTTTGCTGAATAAAATTAAAACTCACACAAGTTATTTGTTGATACCAAAAGGTGATGTTATTAATTGCTAAAAGATGCAAAGAGAAGAAATAAGACAAAGTTGGAAAAAGCTAAGATTGATTACTTTTAGAAGCAAAGAAAAGTTACCACCAAAACTACATTTTGCCAAGTTGGTGTGGTGGGGGGAGAGAAGCAGTTTCTGCCTTTTTTTTTTCTCTGTCTCTACCACTTTTCTATTTTATCTCCTCTAGCAGCAGGGGATTTTTAGTTCTCTGGAATGCAGCCAGGATGCGGGTTTTGTCGGTCACAAAGAGTTGTGTTCACCAACCATGCAGGGTCCTGATCTAGCAATACCTTTGTCCTTCAAAAATATGGTAAGAGTGGAAGGATAAGATATAACTCCTGCATGCGGCATTGTGGATCTCAGTTTTTTACAGTCTGGCAGAGTTTCAGTTCCCAGCAGCAGGCAGGTAGCAGGTGGTTGGTGAAGAAAAGGTAAGAGAGTGAGGGGGAGTTCGGTAGAGATTTTTGGTTATGGTAACCACTCCTCACTCTTTCTTCTTTCCCTGATTTTCCAAAGTTTCTCTTTAATTTTATAATGTTAAAAGGAGGTGGGAGTGGTTTCCTGGCACGTAGCTCTATTTAGATGTTTTAAAGACATTACAAGGGCACTATCTTTTGACAGGATGACTCCAGCAGGAAGCTCTTGTTAGAACTTCTGGCAGGAAAGCTTACAGACAATTTTTTGGTAGGAAGTTCTGACAGGCAGAAACAATGGCAAAACATTATTTATTACATTTCTATATTATCTGTGTGTCACAAGGGCTCCAGGAGACAAGAACAACTTGTGGAATAACAATCTTTCTCACTTTGTTGATTAATACTTGTTCTTCAGTCTGTGAACTGTGTTCTGCCTTATGTTTCTTCCCTTGTGAGCTTTATTCCATCATTAAAATGTTGTAGTGTTGATTTTTTTGTGTGTGGGGGTTTTTTTTTTT
>VXBX01004385.1:207212-226516 GCA_013400415.1 Scytalopus superciliaris
TTTTTTTTGTTTTTTTTTTCTTTTTTAAAAGGAAGGAATGAACAAGAGGAGGAATAAAGAACCTTGTCTTTGATATGGAACTAAAAGTGAACATACCTCATCTAGTTATTGCTGTTCCCAGAAAGAATTTTTTCTTTTATTTGCAAAATAACCCAGCATCAATTCAGTATTTGTAAAGAAAGTACTTAAGATGGGACGACACTGGTACAAAAGGAATCATCAGGAGTTATGAATAGCTCATATAAACCATGATTTTGAGTGAAGTTGTTATGTTTTTTTCATGCCAGTTTCACATTGTGGCCATTAGTGCTGTTCAAAGTGAAGATCTGCACTAGACATGGAAAGCTCAGGTTCATTCTCAATGAGTTTAGCAAGGGACAGTGAAATAACTATTAAATCAACTAAGCAGTATGAAGCAGTAAAAACATCAGCTCAGTTCTCATAGTAGCTGCCTCAGTCCTTTGTGACTTTTGGCAAACTGTGTAAAGATAAGACTCCTTTATTCAGGCATGTGACAATCACTGTATTTAACCCCAGGAATAAAGCTATGTGGCTTGCCCTGAGCTCTGTATTGATGTGAGTGACCTTTCTTTCAGTATCTGATCTAGTTCAAGCACCTCTATTTTATGCTGTAGACTGTAATTTTAATGTTAAAAATACCATTTTAATTGTATCAGTAAATGTTGAATAGAAAAAGACAACTGGGTTCCTTATGTCACTTTAAAACTTCTTGTGTTTCAACTTTTATAAAGACACAATCACAACGTGGAAAAAAACTGTATCATGACCAGGTTCTAATACTGTAGTCATTGAAGAGAAATTGGAGGTGTCTGAATCATTACCTGCACTTTTAAGCACAGACTTCCTCATTCCTCTGAGGCACAGATTATTTTTTAAATGAAATGTCATGTACAAAGTCCTAGTGCTCATCCTGTTGAATTCAAAACAATATAATATATTCAAAACTCCCAGAATATTTGTTCTCAAAAGGATACCTCCATTTTTCATTTCAGAAACTACAGTATGAGTGCTTAATCTCCTTATTTGTAAAATCATTATTTGAAACGCTGGATGCATAACAATGGTCTAAGGAAACTGCTGACACACAGTTGGCACTCTGAAGCAATGAAAAATTGTTATCATCAACATATTTGGAGAGCCAGCCGTGCCCTGTCACTTTTGCACTGATTCTTCAGCATGGCTTCCATTACCAAATTACCTCTGTACTTGAACACAGAGGACAAAGAAATAAGAATGTCAGCAAACAAATATGTGAACTTACAATGAATTCACAGTGGCACAAATTAAAGAGTTTAGGGATTCTGTCCTTTTACCAATAATTATTTTGGAGATGGGTAAGCAGCAAGAGGACTTCAGCGCTGAGCATTACATTGGAGTTCAATAGCAGCACAAATGAACCCGATTACAAGTTCAATTGTTCCTGTTTTACATTGTCTTTGGTTGTGGTCCTGAGGGGACGAAGGGGACGGAATGAGGGACAGCACTCCAGGGAGTGAGGTAGACGGTCCAAGCCAAGAACAGTTTATTTGAACTGGTACACAGCTTAAATAGGGTCGGGGGCTGGGTTCTGGGACGGAGTGCACCCTGGGAAGGTTTTGGGGAAGGGTCTGGGTAGGTCCCAGCCAAACAAGGCAAGAATCCCCAAAACTGAGGGGACAGGGGCAGGGATATACTATATAGGGGATTATTACCCTGCCACCAGCAGGAGGCAATAGGGAGTGAGTTACAAGCCATGTGAGTGGAAATTTCCAACAGGGCATACATGAGAACAAAGAGAAAAACACACAACACTACAAAATCCTCAAACAGGACAGAACTCCCAAACTGCAGGCTGTCCCTAGGCATATCAACAGTCTATGTAACGGCAAAGTCCAGCATCCATAGCTCAGGGAGTCATAGGTCTGTGTTATTAAGGGAGCTTCTCCATTGTTGGTAGTCATCTCCTTCAACATTTGGGGGCCTGCCTCACACTTGGAGATGGATCAGTGTACTAATCCATCAAACTAACCAGGTACAACAAAATTTTGATATGGCTTTGCTATGCTGGCAGGAGATACCTTGGAGGAAAAAAAAAAAAAGAATGGCAGAGCTGGTGCAAAGGACAGGGATGAGTTTGTGCTGCAAGGGGGAGAGGAGGGCTCTGGCAATCAGTAGCTGCTATGGAGTCAGCCTGGCTGGATGAGAGAAGGGAAGATAGAGAAGGAACTGCCTAAAACATCCAGGTAGGATTATTTACTGTTTAGATTCTAGTTGGAGCCATCTGTTTGAGAAAATAGCTTTTTTTTTTTGTTTTTTTTCCCTTTAAATATTGTGGATTGAAGTAGCATGTTCATACCATGTAAAAGTGACGTGTGAATTCTGTGCATTAGTCTTTTCTCTCAGGAGAAAAGATGGCTTAGAGAGGACCTGATCACAATATTGCTGTAGTTAAAGGGTTGCTACAAAGAGGATGGAGGCTCTGTCTTTACAAGGAGCCACACAGAGAAGTGACAACAGGCACAAGTTTCTCTGGGAGAGGTTTCAGCTCAATATGACTTTTTTTTTTATGGTAAGAACAATCATTCACTGGAACAACCTCCCCAGGGTAATGGTGGAGTCCCCATCACAGGAGGTTTTCATGATATGATTGAACAGTGTGACAGGTAGCTTCATTCTACTTCCTTTCCCATTAAAGCTTGGACCAGATGATCTCTGGAGGTCCCTTCCAATCTGGGTTGTGCTCTCATTCTATGATTCTCTGATTATTTTTGTTTCTCAATATTATTAAGTAGAGAAAAGCAAAAGTGAAGAAATTAAGCAAGCCTTACATGTTTCAGCAGCTATAGTGAGACTATTTACAGTCAGACATATATTGTATGAAAAAGATATTTTTCAAGTGGTCTATTTACTATGGCAGAAGACCATTTGGAGGTAGTCAGTTTTAATCAACTTTTAATGTGCTTCTGACACTTCACGTGTTTATCTTTTTCAGATGCATGTATGTGGCATTTAGGACATTTTTTTCTCAAAGCCCCAGCTCCCAGATACTTCGAATTGCAGGAGAAACAGTCTTCACCTGAAATCTGTAACAGATAAAGCTCTAGACTTGTGGTTTTTGCCAAGCAGACTAAAGTTTACCAGGAGAAGGGAAAGACTGTAAATAATGCCCTGGATTGCCTTTGCTTTGCTAGAGGTTTGACCTCACTGACTGCCTCATGCATCATGAGCTTGCAGTTACACTGCACAAAAGTTTTTCCATTCCTATGGCATTTTCTACCCTTCTCTTAGCTCAAAAGCCTTAGGATATGCCTAGTGTTTTTCAAGCACAAAGAAGCTTTAACTAAAGTCCTTTCATGAAATCTAGATTTTAGAAAAGTGTAAGTGTTCTCCAAGTCTTTCATAAGACAGACTTTTTCCTTCTCCTTGCTCTGTATATTATATTAATAATATGATTACATTTTCTGCAGGGTTACAGTTATCTTAGTTGTTTATTCTTTTCATTTTAGCCAGCAATGCTAGAGTAGCCAATAGGGAGTGTTTCATGGAGGCTTAAAAAGCTTGGCAACTGCTGTTAAAATGATTCTGAGAATCCAGACCTGTCTTTTCATCCTGATCATTTCCCCCCACATGCCCTTTTGGAAAGAAAAAAAGAAAAAAAAAAAAAGAAAAGCAAAAGATAAATCAAATTTAAAATGCAGTACTCAGGATACCCACTGAGAATAAATGTCCTGTTTCCATAGTAAAAAGCTGTTAAAGTTTATTTATTTTTCTTGAAACTTATAGTAATGAAACTATAAAGCTACAAAGATAATTTTACCCCCTTCTCCTTCCACACATTCCAATAGCTGTGGGGTAAATGCCACAGTGAGTTTTAAAATTAAATTACCTTTCATTTTCAGAAAATAATAACTTCTAGCCATATCAGCCATTCAAGATTACTTTTTCTTTTTTTAATGAAAATTGAGTATGATAAGGAAATACAATAATGCCTGAAGAATAATACTGAAGACAAACAAATCATTGTGTCATTGAAGGAAATGACATGTAATCTCTGGTTTTAAGGTGAGATGCGCACCTTTGAAGCTGAAATACCTGAAACCTACTGAAAATTGTTATATGAATGCTAGACCTAATGGATGGTGACCATGCATTGAAATTGTGTGATGTTTTCCACATTCTTGTTTGTTTTCTGAGTTACTCCTCCTTTTCTAGTGATGGTCACAAGCCTCTGGGGTGTTTTTACTATGTCACATAAAATTATTTTCCATCCAAGCTATGTAGTTCTCCCCTCTATCTCACATATTACTGAGAAAAGAACATTATGCAACAGCAGGCACAGATGTGTGGAATGGTCAGGCTCCACATCAGATAGGCATGACCTTTTACAACACAGCTTTCATGGTTGATAAATTTTTCCGCATTGACAGGGCAGACAGAATGGGCATCTGCAGGCTGACCCATCTCTTCTTCATAGTGCAGAATCACACATGGAACTGAGGTTGGAGAAAAGAGGTAGTAGAAAGCAGAGCCTGAGGACTGCTTTCACTACAGCCCTGCGCGTGGCGCTTCACCAGCACTGCCTGCTGTTGTGTCTGGATGAGAATATCTGGGCCATATCTTCTCTTACACCAGCAGACCCAAGAGTCCCATGCTGCCTTTCTTCTGAATCCGGTGCGCAGTGTGAACATATTCTCCCCTCTAAAATAAGAGTCCTTCTGCTGCTAGTTAAAATAGCATGGCACATATGTCACTACAGCTGCACAGAATAGCTGTGCATTTGTATTCATGTGAAAATAGAAGAAAGAAAATGGCATAATTCTTCTCCCCTGCAGAAAGCTAAAATATTCCCAGAGCAATAACTATGAAGAATGGCATTAAAAGAAAGTTCTGATAGGTCAAGTTCACATTCAAGCTGCTGCTTGCAGTTAGCCACCATGCATCAGCTGGGCCACAGTAGCTGTATTCTTAACTCAAGGGAAATAGAGTGCAATGGCACTTTGCACGGCCTGTGACAAGAGACGGTGGAACTAAGTCACATTACCATGCATTTGCCATAGTGGAAGAACAAAAGACTCTCTGGCTTAGCTGACATCCTGACTTTTAAGTGGTGGAATTTTCAAGCTGTACTTAAATCATTAGTTTTCATTATTATGCACTTGAAAGAGAATGCCAAGATTTTGCTTCCTATGTGCCCTTGCATACATTAAATTTCTTAATTGTATAATTACATACTACTTTTCAGGCTCAGACTCTCTTCTGTTTCAGTGTACAGGACAGATCTGTAGGGACAAATGAACAGATCTGTAGTGACAAATGAAGACTTCAGACAAAGTAAAGTTTCCTTCTTCACAGCTGGCTATCTCTGCTGACTTAGGTAGGTGCAAAATACACACTGGTTTCTCTTCCCAGAAGCTCCAGGGTAATTTGCAGTCTTAGAAGGGTGCAGGGAATGTTACATGTGTGTGGCCCACCGTCTAAGGACTAAACCTTAGTGGTGATATGGTGACAAAATGCCACAAGTTGCTTTTACTTGTCAACATGCTAGAAGGAGATAGACAAATATTGCAAGCAAACACTATAGTCTCAAAATAAATTCTTCCATTCTGATTGCAATAAAACTAGTATTAAGAATTTTATTTCTTAGAATCCATTTCCCCATTAGTTACTACATCAGAGGATTTTTATTTGTCTTATTTCCAAGAAAAAGCCTATCATTAAGGACTAGTACTGGTGTGTCAGTAATACTCTAGGGGGAAAATATTTGTAAACTTGGCATATTCCAAAACAAAAATATTCCAATAGGAGACAAGATAATGACTACTTCGATGCAATACATAAAGTATATGTGTGTATATTATAGACTGATTTTCATTATGATCTGTCTTTTTGCTTCACTTTACAGTTTTGAGAAACACAGTTTTTCTTGCGAGGCCAATTTTCATGTAGAGATAAAAAAAAAAATTTCTGGGTTGTGATATTGACTACCAGTGTACAGTAAATTACCAAACTCTTTTATAAATAAAAAAGCTTTCAAAAAAGGATGATGTTCCTTCTGTTTAATTAACAGTGGTTGCTGTGGATAGTTCTTTTTTATCTTTTTTTCTTCTCCATAAACAACATTAGTTAAAAATAAGGCACTTCAGATTCTGAAACTCTTGAGTCTTTGTGAAAGTCCCATATTTTATCTACTTTCTGTCTTTTATTTTCAGCAATGGAAAACAAGGATTTAGGCCTGAACTCAGTTTGAAAAATACTCCAGAGTTTTCAAAGGAAACTTCGGGTACCTGTATCTTACTCTGTTTTAATTTCCTCCAGCTCTTTTAAAGTTGCAGTTTTAAGTGACAATCCTTTTAGTCAACAGCAATTACATAAGTCTTGTTGTTCTCATTCAGTGAAAGATTTCACATTTAATAGTTTTTAGACTAAGAGAAAGTATTCATGAAAGATTATTTTTTTCCTTATCCCACAGCTGTACTGGCAATGCCTACACTTAAAATAAAACATCATTAAAGCCACTCGTTATTCACATAAGTTTTTTTAGCTGGATTACTTTAGGCTGCTTTAACTCTATCCAGTTGGAGTTCTTGCATGACCCATGATAGAAATGTGTGTATGTGTACAGAGATTCAGAAACAGCCTTGAGCAATGTTCTTTCTGAAAGCATGAGCAATGCTTAAAAACATATTTTGCTCCCATTTGGATAGGTTGTTACTTTGATTTTGTGCTTGTCTGAGAATTTGAAAGGCACTCAAAGAAGCTCCAGTATAAAATATTTACTAGCATAATTTTCAGATAGTTTCCTTATGTACAACCAGCAAACTTTTTTCAGTGATAGATATCACTAATTCTAATTCAAAAATTCGAATTAAAAAAAGAAGCAAATGATATTTTTACAATTATCTCAATTAATGAAAGGATCCTGAACATTTCCAGTATTAGAGTAGTACAACAAATATGCATCACATTCAGTAGATCAGGAAGTTGTCTTGGAGTGGTTGTTTTATTTTCCTCTGCTTTTCAGACATTAAAGAATCAGAACATAAGCAAATGCACAGCAGTATCTCAGTGATGTAAGTAAATGTCGAATCTTGTCATTAAGGTGGTATGCTGTTATTCACAAGAGTTTGAAAATACCCTACTTACCCAGAAAATTCTTTTAAAATGTCTGTTTTTAACTCTTTGCTATGTTTTGAATAAATAAAAAAAAAAAAAAGGGGGAATGTAAATAACCAGAAATAACCAGACAGAAATAGAAATCAATAGGCTCTAAAAAGAAAGAGGAATGGGAATTTCTTGACAATCAACAAACTACTGCTAATTTTTTTCCTGAAGTGAAGAGAGCAATTGAAACATAAATATGAGGAGCAAAGAAGAAGATTGATTCTCATCTTATACCTGACTTAAAAGTTTAAGGGAAGCACTTAAAGAGAATTTAACTGTGACCAGGTGAAATGCCCCATTAATGCATTATTAAATGAGAGGAGCCATGTGATTAGAATTATGTGTTGAATTAAGCTTTAAGTCTTAAATATACAGCAGTTTAATTTAATAGTCACATTCAAAAGCAGAAAGCTTTGTTGGAAGACAACCTGGAGGAAAACTAGAAGACATGTTTCCTAATGGAAACCAGGTAAAATTATATGGAAGCCAGAAGCATAGTTCCACTTTCTAATTAAGGCCCGTAATTACTCAAACTGTTCTGCACAGTTGTTTTCCTTTCCTTCCTATAGTGCTGGGCAGTCACAGGGGGATCTGCTCACATCCATCAGTTTTGTTGCATTCCAGTCTAAAGTATGGCATGACCTACAAAGAAAGACAATTCTTTCTGTTTTCTAATTAGCAGCACAATTGGAGACGTTAGGTTTATCCAACCCAACTTCTGGCTTAAGACTATATTGCAAAAATCAGCAGTTCCTGCCAGGAAGCAATGCCAGGAGATGTAAAAATAAGTATTTGGTACCTACTGCAGGAATAGAATAGCTGCTTTTTCTGGGAAGATTAAGATTGCAACCATGCTGCAATAGAAGAGAGCCCCTTCTGATAAAGGGGTTAACAGGAATTAAAGGAGGAACTGCTCACTCAGCAAGGTGAGGCAACAGAGAGGACTTCGAAACTGTGGGTCACCTGTAGCAGACCCAGCAGTCACAAGGGCTGAAGCAAGGCATAAGTCTTCAGCCCTCTGCTGTTCGTGTTTTACTCAGAGCTTTTCAGTTGAGCACTGGGTTCTGATTGTTCTTGAAAGTGATAATTTAGAAGTTCTTTTGCAGGTGACTGCTTCCATCATGGTATCAGAAAATAGCAGTTTTACTTATTCTGTCTGATTTGCATTTGAGTCTTCTCAGGAAGGGATTTAAAGGTAGGTGGTGACCCTGTGTTTGTAATTTCCCCTCTGTTTTTCTGTGGCTGTGTCTTTAGTGCTATTTTGACTCCCTTGAGGAATTAGAGGTGAAGGGCCCGTTTTTTCTTTGTTTGTTTGTTTTTTGTTTTGTTTTAGATTGGACTTAAATGTAAGCTGAGGCTTGAGCTGTTTATCAGTAAGCATATAGTAATCAAACTGAGTGTATTCAAAGGCATAACTGCAGCTAGTGAGGGGGACAAAAACAGCTGTTGTGTGTAAGTGCCCCTAAAATTAGAGAGTAGTTGTGTGAGAGCTTCTCAATTTGCTTTGGACTTGAACTGCCAGCAGTAGAACTCCCAGGTAAGTGCTGATGGCTTTCTGTCATTTCTAGAATATTCTCTTGTTGGTTTTGTCGTATCAGTTTTGCTGAGTTGGATGTGCCTGATGCAACTGGTTATGACATGCTTGGCTAGCTGTAAGTCACCACTGCAGCCTCAGACTGGGTTTGAAGGTGGTGTTGGTGCTCAGTTGGTGGCCTGAGTTTGTTGTGACTGTGCAGACTGAGTTAGCTGACAGTTCTTGGCAAGGGAGCATCTCCACAGACTGATCATAAGACAACCAGGGCTGCATTTGTGTGAGTACCTGGAGGAATTTTTGACAGGGCTGTGTGAGGGCATGTTCCTGGCCCTGTGGAGTGCCTGTGCGCTGTGGTGGTCAGTGATGACAGGCCTTTGTAGTCTGATAACAAAGGAGGTAGGGGTGGTGATGAGGGAAAAAGCAGTGGGATGGGAGGTGCCACAGCAGAGACCTAATCCTGTAAGGAGACTCCGGATGTAGGAGTTCTTACCTATATGCAGAAGAGGAGCTGTTAGGTGCCCTGAGAATCTTTCAGAACAAGAAGTTATTCAAGGCATATCGTGGCCTCATTTTTTGTCACCACGTATGAACTAGACATAATCCCTTTAATAAAAACCATCTGGAGTTTGTGGTAGTGAGCAACAAGATCTTTGCTTTATGTGCCCCAGTCTAGAGAACTATAATTGCATATGCTTTGGAGTGAAAATAGAACTCATGTATATAACATATAAATGTTGACATCATAGTGGGATGGCTGCATGCATGGACAGTGTTGTAACTCTGTCTGGAAAGCAGCTGGTTTGGTGAGTCCCACCTATGGGATCATCTCCAGGATTGAAAATCTTACTCCTAGAAGGAGTGATGGTGGTGCACATGGATTCATATGCACTTAGTATCCAACATTCCTTTTTTGCTGAAAGTAGAAGTTAATGTAAGTCCTACTCTAACTTGATTCATGCCTGGTTTAATAAAATTAGTGCATATCAGAGACCGTGGGTCATATCTGGCATATCCCTGACAGAAATCTACTGAGTTCTATTTCCATAGCTGGTGATTTTTGGACTACTGTGGATATTAAAAGCTTGAGAAAATGACTGCTTACTTTTGAGTCTTAAATTTGTTCTTTCCTCAGAAATTTTGTCCTCCCTCAGAAATTGTGCATTATCTTTTTATGGCGTCTATTTTTTTATTTTGACTCCTGTCAAAACCAACCTTCTCTGAAGAAACTCTTAAGACATGGGCTGTTGATTGTTGTTATTGTTTGTTGGCTGGTTTGGGGTGGGATTTTTTTTTTGGTGTTTCTTTTGGGTTTTTTAATGAGATATAACGAAGGTTGATCAAGCTGACACATAAAGTTACAGGATAGGAACAAATTCAGATTTATAGATCAAGGATAATAGTTTACTTGTTTTTATCTTACTGACTGCTAGTGATATCTTTTAATTCATGTCATTGTCAAGTTTCATTCATTGTCAAGTTTCTGTAAAGGAACAGTTTACATTACAATTTTATTTTGCTTTATTAGCAACAATTTATACATTAAAGTGAAGATCTTTTGGAGTATCACCTCTAATTAAAGTTGTAAATATACAAAAACATTCAGCCTCAATTAGTTTGGTTCTCCCATTATGCACAGCATCTCGTACATTCAATGAAAAAAAAAAACAACAGTGCAGTCTGTTTTCACTGCACCTGTTGCTTCTGAAATGATACTTCACAAGAATTAACACTGGCATACTACAATAACGGATGAACAGATTTTACTGGAGTAATGGACTCTGGTGTTTAAGTCATGAAAGAGAATGATTCTCACCTGGGTTTTGTCAGTGTTTCTCTTTGGCATGTCCATAAAGTAGCAACAGTGGCATGTCTACCTTTGATCAGATAAGTTAAGCAGTGAGGTACATAGTGAATGCCTTGCTCCCAGGACACCAGAAATGGCAATTTGCCTTTGTGCTGGAGAGACAAGATAGGTGACCTGACCTGTTTTCTGTAACAGTAACAGAGACAACCTGGAAGCTTATCTGAAGGATCCCCTCTTAACTAGCTAACTATCTCGTCAAGTGTTCAAAGAGTCTGCACTTAGGGTTATGGTGTGGCATTTTAAGGGAAAATGACAAAATAAATAGAAAGGACAAGGATGGAATAATTTAACCAAAGAGAGAAGAACTGAACAGGAACAACAACAACACCCAAGCAAAAACAAACAAACAAACAAACAACAACAAAAAGACTAGGTCAAATATCTGTAAGATATAATAATAAGAGGCAATATCATGAATCAGATTAAATTTTCAATATCAACAATTAGTTTTTAACACATACTGTACACATTTTTGATTTCTTACTCCTAGAGTACTTTGAATCAGTTTTACAAAAACATTGGCATATTTTCTTTCCTTGCAGTGCTAGAAAAGCAATGCTAAGTTGACAGTAGCTGAACAGATGGAGAAATCAAGGCTCATATTAATGAGGATCAGGTTCACCCTAGGTGGGAAGATTGTGAGAGGAGAACTACAAACTACCATACGTTAGCATTATCAGGAAATATCTGATAGTCAAAATTCAGGAGCAGGGTTTGTACAGTGATGATTTACTGCTTTAGTAGCAGGCATTAGCTGTCAGCAATGAGCAGCTCATGAAAAGTGGATGAGCATATAGACAACCAGAATCATATCTTATAGATAGTAGAATGCAAACAGATTATAGATACTCTTTTCTTTTTCAATGTTCTATCCAGGTTGCTTATGTGAATTGTCATTTTCCAGCGCAAGACTATTTTTGACACCTGAATTAAGCTTTTAATTTCCAGTGCTTAATGAAGCAACAGGAGGAAAATGGCTTATTAGATTTCACCAATAAAGCAAAATCAGAAATATTCCGGTTGTCTTTGAACTTTGGAAACTAATATATAAAAACAGAAGGTAAGTGGAAGTGTCTAAAGTTGCTTTCTATTTTTTTAAACACTGATTCTATGTCCAGACTAGAAAACTGTGTCTTCTGTCCCCTTCAAAAACAATGAAATGCAGGTTTTATGTACTATCAGTCTCTGAATTTGCATGTGACGCACTTGATGGAAAGGGTAATGTGCAATTAGCTAGCAAATCAATTTTTTTTATTATTTAAAAAAAGTACCTTCAACTGCCGTAGTCACTGTAGCATTCTGTGTGAAGCTGGGATACTCCATAAGCCTTGTTTTGAACTCTGTCTGCGGCTACAGCATCCCATCTGGCTCCAGCTTGCTTGGAGGTGCCCCCTGTCTGTGCTGCCTGGAGTTGAGACAATCAAGAATCTGCTCCCTGGGAATATAATTGTACTGAAGTGTGTTTACGTGCTGTGCAGATTAATCTTTCATGATGGTTGCTGAAGCACAGGACAAAGTGCTTGCTTCATTGATTTGACACAGGACATACTATTCTCATCACCGTATGACATGTTCTATAAAATAAAGGATGGATGATTGGTCCTGGCAGGAGAGATATTCATGAAGTGCTTTTCTTCCAGTCTCCTGCCTCATCCCTGCTTTTGAGCTGCATCTTCTCAGTGGCAACTGCATCACAGCAGCTTCTGCTAATGCAAGATTAAAGACAGAAGGCCTCCTTTATGCTGTATAAATGGGTTCTGTATTCTATTTGTACACCATCATTCAGTATATACAGAATGGTGTCCCAAGTTCAAGTTGAATTTAGGAAAGTGTATTCACCACAGTGCTTCAAATGTTACTTTTGTCAGTCTTATTTCTTAAAATTCGTTCTTTTCCAGAAGTCCATTGCAACAATACTTGAACAGGTGGGGTTTTCTTGCACCCTATATAGTGATTTTCATCAGTGTTAAACTGCTGATTTTGACAGAATTGGTAATTAACAGAGGAGAAAATTAGTCTTTTGAGGGAAGATTTAATGAAAAAAACATTTTCTCTAAGTTAACTGAAAAAACTCAGCAGGAGTTAGTGCCTTTTGAAAATCTACATTTCTGCTATTCTTGTATTTGTTCATTATAAGTCTATTTTTGGAAATTCTTACTGAAAAAGTTTGCATGGTTTTTTATACACAGAATTGGGAAATACAAGATCTAGACAAATACAACAAACTCAAAAGTAGTCACAGAGTCTGACTTTAGTCTAATGAACCAGTCTCGTGTGTATTCAATTCAAAAAAGAAAGGGAAGGTTTATATTGAAGGAGGCACGGAAAAGTTGTGCTTGCATTTGGTTTTGATTTGTTGGATTTTTTAAATTGCATTTAGGAAAAACAAAAAGCACCAAAAATCCAAACAAACCCCAAACCAGAAAAACTAACCAAACAAAAAACCACCACAAAAGGCAAACAAAAAACCCCACAATGAAACAGACACCAACCAACCTTCTCTGTGGACAGTAGGGAAGCCAGAAAATCTGAGAGTCTTTCTCATATTGCTTTATTACTAGACCAAATAAGTATGAAAGTATTTGTGATATTGCTAGCAAATTCACTTTTATAAGAATGATTGACCTTAGGGGTTGAACTCTAGTGATCCTTGTGGGCGCCTTCCAACTCGGGACATTCTATGACTGAATATATATTGCAACATTACCAATTTGTTACCCTTGAGTCCTTACTAAAAAAAAAGTTAAATTATTGAATACTTTTCTGTTGGCAGATGTTTAAAATGGATTTTGTGACTGTCTTACTGAGATTTCTTACTGTACATGACTGATTTGAGATTTAATATTTCCAATGGCACAGCCAACAAAGAAGTAAAAAAATGGCTTTGCGCATAAACTGAAAAATTGTATTTTGCTTCAAAGTGCAAAGTATCTCTGTAATTATATCAAAATGAAATACTGCTACAGCTACAGTAAAATTGTGTAATGAAACACAACTGATTATGCTATAGTTTTCCTAATATTAACATTATTATTCAAATGCAAATACTTGTGTATCTTGTGGGGTATGTAGTAATGAAACTAATTTATTTTCTCTTCTGAGTACTGTGTCTTTTAGTTCAACATTTGGTATTGGATCATAATTTTAGATACCAGAGAAGTGCCTGCTTTAGAGTAATAGATTTTTTAGGTCAGAAAGTGACCATAGACTATTTAACCAGCAGCTCCTGCATTCAAGCACAGAGGCTCAAAGGGACGGTTTTTCAATAGCTAGTCCTTACACATCACATCTAATAGAGAACCGAACAATTTTCATGCTAATTACCTATGTGGCCACTTTTTCTAGTTTTCTTTCTCCAGCATGTTTGTCTCCATTCACCTAGACAGAGTTGTGAACCTGAATGAACCTGAACATCTTTCTTTTTTTCTTACCTATTAGCTGCCCTAATGTTTGCAGCATTAGGAAGGAAGGCAAGGAAGGCTTTGATGGAGTATGTTTGTCAGTATTTGAAAACCTGCGATGTGATAGAAAGCCAGCCATCTAAACAGTCAAATGTGAAAAAACACTTGCCTTAATACTAAGACCCCAAAAAAGTGTCTATTTTGAGTGATTTTAGTATGGTGGCTGAAAGACTTGGATAACTGCAGAACTATTGGACTGTAGAACTAAAAAAGTCCATTTTGACCATCTATTCTTTGGTGATGGGAAGAAAGACTGGAGCAATGTGGACAAAACTTAAAGGAAGAATCAATTATGGACAGTGACTTCTTAATAGAAAAGGTAGGTGTCTGAAGAACCTTCATAGAAGAAGGCATAAAGTGAGTTTCATGGAATCATACAACATTTTGGGTTGGAAGAGACATTTAAAGCTCATCTAGTCCAACCCCCTGTGCAATGAGCAGGGACATCTTCAAGTAGGCCAGGTAGCTCAGAGCCCCTTCCAATTTGACCTTGAATATTTCCAGGGATGCGGCATCTGCCACCACATTGTGAAACCTTCCAGTGTTTTACCATTCTCATTGTAAAAATCTTCCTTCTTATAGCTAATCTGAATCAATCTTTCAATCTTTTTTTTTTTTTTTTTTTTTTAAGTTTAAAACCATTACTCCTTGTTCTGTCACAACAGCCATACTAAAAACTTTGTCTTTCTAAGTCTAGAAATAGATTTCACAGCCAGTATCAAGGATCAGGTTTCAGGTTTCTGGATTTGCAGCTCAGACTTTAATAATCATGGTCATGATTAAATATGGAAAGAGGATCACAGAGCAGAATAGCTCAATATGGACACTCACTCAAATGAAACTGGACTATGTGTTTCTCTCTGGTAATGTTTAGTATTGCCACAGAATGAGAAATAAGGAAATATACAGGTAGTACCAGCAGCAGAAGGGCAGTCAGAATTTTTGAAGTATCTAGTCTTTGCTGATTATATCCATTATAGGAAATAAAATCAACAGCTGAAGGGAGAGTTAAAAAGGAAAGAAAGGGATACTTCAACATTATTTTGTATCTGGCTGTCCTCAACAGACCTCAAAGGGTAATGATGCAATGATTAGGAAAGGTGTCAACAATAATTGATAATTGCAACATTATTTAAAGGTATAAGTATTTGTTAAGAGAACAAAAGAGAGATTTCAAGTTGACAATGTAAAGTCAATACAGAGTTGTGAGACGAATGCTTAGAATAAGAGACAAGCAACAAGTAAGAACAAATAGGAAGGAATACTTACCAATGGTGAAAGTTCAAGAAATAGCCAAAGAATAATTAATTTCCACTGGGGCTGAAAACTGGTACTGGAGCCACTTGGGGGCATAGATCCCCAAGTACATATTGAATTTCAGTAGCTGAATTATTGATGCTTAATATCATCTATAGTAGTCAATTGGGAATCAGTGGATATAAAAAGAAAAGGGTATTCAATAGAATTTCTGGGATAAGTTAATATCAATTATGTTGATTAATCCAGTTATTGGATTACCCAGTATTGATGGGTAAGCTAAAAATTATTGGTAGATTGCAGTAAAAACTGTGGCAAATTGCAAACAGGTTTTTCTGCTGTGTAGGCTTTAAAAGGGTAAAGATGACAGGCTGGGTGGGAAGTCTTTATCATAATGTCTCTAACGTAGTTAGAAATATAAAATGGTAAATTTGGCCATTAACTGTAGCTTTGTTACCAAGACACTTTATATCTTATGATTTTTTAAAGATCTATTTTAAGATATATAATATAGATATGCTGTATCATAGCTCTGATGCGAATAAAATTCTTACTGATAGCTTTCGCATCCAACAAGTTTGATTTATGAAACATTAGCACACGAAATGTCTGCAGTAGTATAGTATAGCTTGTTGGAGAAACTAAATAATCTGCATGATTAGCTTCATTCTTGAAACAACATAATGACATCCTTCTTATGCAAACAGTGGAAGGAGCAAGTAAAAATCAGTTTGTGTTGAACAAAAGGAAGGAATCCATAGGAAAGGGTGAGTAGTATCCTTGATGCAGTCACCACTAAAATCCGCCATCTCCAACTTTGTTTCCTGAGTTCTGCATGTAATGCTCAATCATCTAAAAGAAGACATTCTTCAAAGATAAGGCACGACAAAAGAAAAATTCGTGGTGTTCTCAGATATGTTTACAGTCCCAGAAAATGCAAAGTTACTTGGGCTTTACTTTTATCATGTCTGATCTTAAGGGTTCCATTTAAGTAAAGTTTAACACAAAATTGAGGCAGTCACCCAGGTAACAAATATCTATCTTTATTTCTATCTGGGCTTACAGTTTTCTGGTGATAAGTGGCCTATTTCAGTAGTCCACTTCAGTGGAAAAAAAGATGCAGTCCACTTGGTGTGTTTGGGTTTAGTTGTTTGGGGTTTTTTAATCTTTAATAAAGTCTGTGTCCATGGCATATATATGAAATTAACAGAGACCAAGGACAGATTTCTTCTCTAGAATAAAATGTAGAAAATACAATGTTGTATTTTCTAATAATTTCAATGAAAGAAAATGTGAGAGTAAGCTGTACTCAAATTTCACCTCCAATGGAATTACAGCAGATGAGAGGAGGGGAAATCCGTAACAGGGAACAAAACAAGTTGGCTTTTCTTTGTTTGTGGGAGTTTTTTTATTGTTGTTTGTTTGGGATTTTTTTTTTTTAATTATTATTTTTGCTTGCTTGTTTGGTTGGTTTTTTTGGGTTTTTTTAGAGAATTTGTTCTAAAGGCTGTCAGCATAAGATAGATTTGCATAAAGTTATGAACTTCCTTCACTAATTGAAGCTACTCATACTTTAAAATGTAACACCAAACTTGGACCTTGTTTGAAGTTCATTTTACTCCCACTCCAAGATTCATCTCTGTTAGCTTCTGTTGATATCCAGTGTGGTGGAGGCTGGCTTGGGGTTTTCGGGATAAGTCTTTAATAAGCAAAAGAGCACTAACACTGTCAATATAGTCATACAATAGTTCTCACTCAAACTGGGGAAGAACTCTTCAGTCAGTTATTTTCAACAAGGATTGAGGCATATTTATCAACCAAAACACAATTAAGATTTTTGGCACAGGATTTCTGAGGTCTCACCTGACATTGGTATAAGGAGTAAATCATAGCTAAGTAACTTAGCATCTTTCCCTGGAGTAAAAGGATGTTAACTACATTCACCAGTAAGCCTACAAAAAGACACTATTAATGATAAGAAATCGATTTTGCAGAAATGCAAAATCTCTTTTACAATGACTCTAAAATACTTATTGACGCAACAGGAATAAGTCAGCTTGATAAGCAGAAGACAAACACAATGCCAAGATCACTTACTTGTTAATAAAACACTTGTTCAGAATGAGAATCAAGTTCTTAAAGGCTTTGTTCTGCCTGAACAAGGTGGATTTCACTTCTAGTTTCTGATACGCATGCCTTATTCACACTTTGGAGCTTCAGTATATAAATGTAGCATCAGGTTTGGACTAGTGACAGGGAATCATCCACTCAACACAAAACAATTAAATGTGTTACCTTGGCTCTCCCTGTTGGTAGTGAAAATCAGCCTGTCCATGTCACTGCAGTTGTATTATTTCTGCAATAACAAAAGACTTAATCTTGGAAAACTACATGGGTATTTTGACAAAGTTAGGCACCTCACAAAAAATATTAGGTGATATGAATAATCTTATTAATGGCTCATCATTAATATAATAAGCATATGCTATTTCTTGCACTGTAGGAAATTTTTGTAGTATGATAAAATACAGCTAGCTGCTGAGTTTGAGCCCAGTGGTAATTGATACCTGTGAATCATAAGTAAATTTTATACCTCATTTCTTTGGTCAGGACAGTGCTCAATCAGCATAACATCTAGACTATAAGGAGATTAGAAAAAAAGTATTCTGAAAAATGTGTATGACAGAAAACTAGTTACAACTTAATTAAACTGTCTCAAAAATTCAACATTTAATTTGCCCTAATATAGAAACAATATTTAAATTAATTGCTTCTAAATATTTCATATGCTTCTAATAACCTAATCTACAAATACATACTGTGCAGTGCCACCTCTCTCAGCCAAACACATTTACAGAGATGTGTGCTTTTTCTTTCTATTTTCATCTTCCTTATTTTCACAACATTCACTATTACCTTTTTTCTTGAAGGAACTTATTGGAGCTGTTCTAGGGACATTGCTGCAAACTTTCATTTAAAATATATGTTTTTTTTAAAAACTGTAGTATATTCATCATTTGCACTCATGTAATGGTCTCTGTGTCCAGTTAGTTTTTGTGTTGTGGTAATCTCCTAAGATTCTGCTAGAAAAAGAAGGATTTGCCCTCATTCTGATCTGCTCCAAAGATTACAAAAATCACAGGGAAAAGTTTCCAGTAACATGAATTGGATTAGGATCACTCCCTATAACAGAATATTATTATTTTATTATCTTATTTTTTTTCTGATTGGTAAAATGCTCTGATTTCCACTTTCTCTATTCTTTCGGATCTCAGAACCTGAAAATTACTTAAACATTTGAAGACTTTCTTCTTCTGTATTGGTAATGTTTATTGCTAAATTCTTTTTGCTGTCATTATCTGAGACCTTTGATAATATTAATTTCAGATTTTAGCGGCCTTTTAGATGTCCTTAATGGCTACATTTGAAAGCAAATGTTTATTGATTAGCATCAAATGTGTGCCTCTTGGCGTTCTGTCAAGCTTCACCTGCAAAACCCATGTGAAGCTTCTAGTTTTGGAATTCGACAGCCGCCTTAATACCGCTCTAATGAAGAAAAGTACAGTCATTTAGGGTGGCTACTGTTTTTAATATTTAAACTTATTCTTGAAGGGATTTTTGTTGCAATATTATTCTTTGTGACCTAACCCACTGCTTAGCTGGTTAATTGCTTCCTCACTTTCATTTTTATTGATACATTTAAAGAAGTCAAACAAGAGGTTGGTTGCAAATCTATTAATGCTGTTTAAATATGCATGCAATGGAGATTTTGCACTATTTAAAATTTTATGTTTGATTTTCTATTTTCAGACTTGTGTCCTAAGTGTTTTGCCAAAACAATGGAAACTAATGGGTGTTTTTAGAGAATACAATCAATTTACAGAAAAAATCTCGACCTTGGAAGAAATATTTGTGATTCAGTTCCTTTCAGCACACATGTACATGTATTATCTAAAACTGGATGTAGTTGAAACTTTCTGATCTCCTGAATATCTCCCCAGGTGAAAATTTTTTTCTTATATATAAT